>JAUUDW010190607.1:3309-22459 GCA_032361385.1 Panulirus guttatus | reverse complement strand
TGAGGGTCATATATAAAGCCTACAGTTTCAATATAAAATAAATCATAAGTTACCATTTCATCTATAACTACCACACAATGTGTGTGGTCAAGACAGTTACAAAATATGTACTGAATGTACAAGGTAATCTTGGTGTTTTCTAATAAAAAAAAAAGTCATTGTGGCTCATGGCTAGTCTAGTATCTATTTGTGTGGGTCCAGACATATAATGTCTGGTGGAATTAGAAACATGAATAGGGAACTTTTAAACTCAGACCATGCATTTCAATGTCTGTTCTTGTACTAAATTTTAGTTTTACCTTCAAATCTAAATCCATACCCTTTTACCTGATTCCAAAGCACATTACTTGTTACAAATGTCTAACACATTTTACAAACGTTATGAGGGCAGAAGGCAGAAACCCTACTCCTTAATCAAAACATTCCCTATATGTCATCATCACAAATTTTGTGCTTGGTAGCTAGTAATCTGATACTTCAGAAGGAATCCAACCTTATTCTTTAACACAGTTAAGCTAATGAAGTAATTTATCCCCACCCAACTGAATTAATTTAGTCATAATAACAACTGGATCCTAACCCACTTCCACCTTTAAAGAACATCAAATATTCATGGCTATACAATTTTCATTCAATGATTATTATTAAGCTTACAAGAGCACCCATTACATGATAAAATGTATTTGATATTACGAAGCTATAAAGTAAATATATGCAAATCATAACTGGTGTCATTTATTCCACATAAAATGGAAAAAAGCTATAGAGCTATTTCAAATTACCAAAAGAAATTTCATAACCAAGGTTTTTTTTAGTAATGAGCTATACACATGTATGTGGTACACTATTTACTCCAATGGTCAGTTGTAAACCAAACAGTTTTACCTATGAAGAGGCTACTCCTTTCATAGACAGCATACTGTACAGAAAAATACCAAAAACAATTTTTTTTTAACAGGCATTAAGTAAAACATTACCAAATAACTGTAAGCTCCTTTCTGTAAGTTATAAACCACATACTCAATAACTTCTTGTCTTGGTTATCATCTGTACTTTCAGATAATTTCTATGCTTTATGAAGGCCCATTGTATGATTATTCTCTCTTTTTATCTAGTTCCAATGGTATTCTTTCTGGAGATAATAGTGACAAATATATTGAAGAAACGAAGAAACTAATAACTTTTAGTCTCTAAAGTAAAAAAATGTTCTTGCTAACTATAGATGTGCCAGATTTTAGCAAATGAACACACACATGCCTGCTGATTGTGTTGCAAAACCTTTTGAATTTTCATACCTTCTGCCAGTCAACACTAAAACATATGTATTCTTGGAAAGCTGGTATTAGCACGGCTAAACATGAATTCTAGTAGTAGAGAAAACAAATTAGTATTTCTTTTAAAAAAAGTTTATTATAATAATGAAGATATGATTTTGATGACAAACAGTTGTCAAAACTAAAAAACAAGCTTGTTACATGGTATCTCCAACACCCGCAAAGCTGATGCTACCAGCCTTCTGTGAATACTGCATAATGGTACTGTATCTCTTACATTTCAGGTGGAAAAAAAATCAGGTACAAGAGACTGACTGTTGAGGGAAGTCAAGCTTCCTGCTATCACATTTCAATATTGCCCTCACTCATCCATAGAAAACAAAAAAGTCATATGCAAATACTATCATTCCTTTACTATCTAGTTCAGTTCCTCCCAGCAAATGCATGACAGCAAATAAAGATCTTAAAAAATGCAAGGTAGCAACAGAACTTTATAAAGTAAGAACTCTCTTATCTGAACTAAAGTGACACCAAAAAGTAGTTATGCAATGAATTTACCAAACAATATACTTTACATGTTTACCTACCACTTTAGTATCTACAGACCACCAACCACTTTAGCATCTAGAGACCACCAATCTTAGTTGTTGGATTCCATGTAGTTGTCAAAGCAAGTGCTACTGATATAGTATGATTAAAGCTGGCTGAGTCATCATATCAAGGCTCTAGTCTACCATTCTAAACTAAAAGGATGTTAGCTCATGTATAAAACAAGTGTCACAGACCTTTACAATTATTCAAATATTTCTGAGTGGAAAAACTAAATGCTTGAGTAAAATGAGTAAGATTCAGCAAAATCATGATTTGAGAAATGGTAGTAGTATGAGAATACATTTGAAAAATTCTAAGAAAAACAAACCTGTAACTAAAGTGAAGGTGCATAATGAGAAGGAAGGGGTACAAACAGTACATGCTGCCAAGAGGAAAGAAAGTTATGATGAAGGTATTATGGGTGGGGCTGTGGTGAAACTTCTACATGATCCAGTCTGCTGAATAAGTCTGAAAAAGTGCACAGTAGTACTACTGCACTTGCCATTCCATCAAGAATGGTATATGAAACACTATACAACCAATGCACTGTAACCAAAGATTTCTAGATTCCAAACTTTTTTTACAAAGATTAATATTCCTATAATAGTTTCTAATGTCAATACATAATACATGACAGCTATAGAGTGGATCAATGCAAGTGTGGTCACTGTTGTTCTATTGTTCCAGAAGCTATATAGCTAAGGAAAGGTTTTTTGTTTTCTTTAACACCTATATACCTCTCCCATCTCAAAAGGACAGTATCATGAATAAATAACAGCAGCCTCATTTACATACCCACTCTCTAGGTTGCATATAATGTACTGAAACCAGCATCTATTATAAGCTATAAAACAGAAAAAAAGTCTCCTAACCTGCAGGCTACCAACACTTGTAAGTAGAGCCCTGCTGTCAAGGAAGGAACAGATGTAGATAATAATGATGACAATTCAATGTACTTTCATTAACTGGCATTTTACACCTTTGAGCATAATTAACACAAGCTGATGACAGAACCTATCAGTTGACCACACATTTTCTTCAAAATAATGATTATGTTTACACAACCTGTAAGCAGTTTACCTTCCAACAAAGAATTTCATACCAATGTGAAATCAGTAACTGCAGTATACTACATACATTGTCAATACAAAATTTATAGCTCTTAAGGCATGGAAACACTAGGGCTATACGTGGATTTGTGATTTAACTGTTGAAGAACAATAGTGAAACTGCTGTTGAGTTGATCTGGAGTGCATGTATGGAAGCAAGGAATGCTGGATGAAGTAAGCTGCTATTCCACTACATAAAGCTAAAGGTGTACAAGCAATTAAGAATTAAAGGGAAATAGATATTTTCTCAGCACAGCTAGTAAGGTCAATGGTACAGTAATTAAAGTTAAAAGGATTAGCAAGCCCCTTACTGGTGAAGAAAAAGTAGGTTGAAGGGAAGATATGTAGACAAAATTTTCACTCTGACAAGTTGTAGTACAAATTCTACAGAAAAAGATCATGTATGAAGCATTTATGGATTTAGATAAGGCACATGAAAACGTGAATAGGAAATCTCTATGCGAATTTCCAACTCTATGATGTGCATTGAAAAACTTTTGAATGGTGTTCAGAGCACCTGTGATGGAAGTAATGTATGATTTTGGACAGGATATGAGTGAGTGGCTTGATATACATGTGGGCGTGCTTAAGCACTATGTGATAAAGGTAGGCTGACTCTAGTGCACTACTAAATCATGGTGAAACACAATGTACAGTACCAAAATTTTATGCAAATGATGCTGTACTGTTGGCTGAACCAGGGATGCTTGTATAGAATAGCAGGCCACTTTAATGATTCAGAAAGTGACAGTTCATAAAAGATACGCAATGTCATCAGCTTGACTGAAGCAGTTGATGAGTTCGGTAAGGATGGAAGTGGGATTTCTGAAGCCAAGAGTAATCTTTTCCAAGGGATAATAACTGGAGGCACTTCAGTGAAAGGTTAGGTGAGTGGAAAAATTTAAATGTAGGCTTTACAAGAAGCTTGCATAAAGGTATACTTGTCCCAACTCTTATGTTAGGGTTGTAAAACCTAAGTCCATATAGGTTAAACTGGGAAAGAAATAAGAGATGATATGGATGATTTGCATAGTATAGTTGGAATTAAAAAGCTAATTAAGTAAATAAAAAATGTGAGATAGGTATGTGGTGTGGAGTAATCACTGTATGAAAGTCTGATGGTGGTATGGTTACAGGACAGCAAGTCTACCCGAGAGAATTAGGCTTCCCTACCCTTTCCCAGCCTACCTTGTTTATCAAATTCAATTCCAACTGAAACTGCATGCTAGTATGTGCTTCACCTACTCCATGAAAATAAGGTTCCTGTGGAAATTATATGTTTCTATGTACTTCATCTGCTTCACGAAAGGATGATTCCTACTGACATTATATGCCTGCATGTACTTCAACTACTCTTTGGAAATAAGATTCCTTCTGACACTGTATTCTTGTATATACTTAATCTACTCCATGAACATATGAAAAATTGATGACAACAGATGGTCCTGCAGAACATTCATTAGAGGGTAAGAAGGTCATGAGTACAACAACACCAATGAAGGTACAAGAAGAATAAATAAAACTTAGAAGAAATGGATAAATACAGTAACAGAATCAATTATGACCTGGGATATTTCTGAAGCCATTGGAATGATCTGGGACTTGACATGACATAAATGTTTTGAATGTAACGTGTGACATTAATGAAGAAGTTACCTTAACACATGTGTGGAAGTTCATATTTCACTTTAACACACTGAATGTGGGTTGAACATGAGTATGGATAATTTGAGAGAGTGTATATATATACTTGATCCACCCCAAAGAACTGGGATTGGAATTAACAATGATATTAAGACATAGGCAAATGTAAACATCTTGAGGTTACTTAAGGCCAATTATTGTTCAATCTAACTTCTGAGGAAATACTTAAATATCATACATAAACCAAAATCATGGTATATGAGGTCAATATCATTTTAACAAATCTTTTGCTGTTAAAAACTCGCTGTAATCATATCTCAAACTTTTAAACCATTTCACTAAAAAATATAAGATTTCAAAAAATCAAATATTTCAATGCTACTATAATTACTCCAAGATAAAGGAAACCAGAAATAGCAGAATGTGTGATTTTGGTATGATATTTTCTTACAGAATTTTCAAGTTCAAGAAATTCTTAAAAATGCATTTTTTCTCCATGTGCAAATCACCAATTCATACTGGATGGTTAAGGGTCATATTCAACCAATCCAAGCATTCATTTACTTTAAATATTTTCTTATGCTTCACTAATTGCTTTCTTTTGCCTTCTTTAAAAACAAATTTAGTTCCTTTCCTTCACAAAACTTACTTCTTACACTGCATCCTTTAATGTTAGCCAAATATGCAGTATCCTTCAGAAAATGTTTACAGATATGCAATTCAGATAAAAGAGTTCTTACCAACAGAAGGGAAAATTTAAAGACCTGAATAAACATGAGATTTTAGAGGGAATTATTCACACTGTAATATGGTCAAGGCTCCCTGATAATAAAGGCATGAATAATGAAAAGAAACCTGGTGAGAGTTATCTACAAAATGAAATGCTTGCCTTCAATATAAATTGGCACTTGAATAGCATTCTGGGATATGTTAGCTCGAAATGCTGAAGTTCTAGAGAAGATGGCTTTCTGGTTAGATCCTATGGAAGGCTTAATCCTGCCAAAAAACAAGAGCTCTCCAGCCTTCTTGCATCTCTTAATCTCATCATTCACCATACTATAATTGTATGGTAAGTACATTCATATTCTATCAATGCACACTTAGACTAGTTTCCAATCATCCCTAACTTTTGATCTTGTACTAACTGAACAGCCAGTTTTGCTTTTATCACTTAACATGCAATTGCCTAATTATATTGAAGACTTTAAAATAAAATTGGTCATAACTGAATTAAAGCTTGTTCTCCAAACTTTCAGAGTACTCTAAAAAAAAAGATGGATGATGCAAGCTGAAAGTGAGATTCTTTACAACACTAATATGCAATCCATTTTGAAAATATTCAGTGCTTGCACAACCTTCTCCGATTTCCTTCCTCAAAATGAACTACACCGTTACAATATCAATGCCACTACAAAAAATCATCACTCCTGTCTATACAAACAAACATTTGGTCTTTGTAACGTTACAGCTTTTTCATAAGTCATTACAGTAAAAAGTGCCATATTTTCACTTCGTTAATACATAAATTGCTACTTCATTTACCCTTTGGTTGCTAGAGTATTCTTCCTTTTTTCCAGTCCTGTAATTTCACACATATTTCACTTTTAATAAAATTATCACAAAACTCACTAAATGGGAAGATAATACTAACACTTTTGTCATCCAATTTTTCTTGCACATTTTTCTGGCCTTAAATACTTAAGCAATGAATGTAATCAAGCTCAGAAGCTAACTTCTTCCAAAGGCTGCCCACAGAATTTTCTATCACTAATTCCTTTTAAAACTATGCTAAAACCTCATTAACTTTTACTTTTCAGAAACAAGGCCCATATTTTACAACTAATCCAACCCTTTTTTATTTCTGAGAACAACTCACTTCTGGTAGAAATCATAACCAATGCATGAATTAACAAAATAAAACTTTTCACTGGGTATGGATATTCACTCTTATTAATGAGATTTATGTGTGTTCAAGCATCACTACAATCCTTCTAACCATCAAGTTGTCCGAATACGCTTAGCCTGGGATTGCCCAAGAGTGTTGTGTCGCTGAAAAATGTATTTTATCTGAGAAAGATACGTAATAAGGTCTGTGGCAAAGATGAGAGGTACTATGTCTGGAGCAACAGCACTTCCCCATGCACTCATCAGAGTGCTCACCTGATGCCTGGAAAGAGAGGATGGATTGAAAAATAAAACTAAATAAAGGTTTTTATCTTAACTTTTAAAGGCATCCACATGAAACTGTAGTGATCTAACTAAAAATTACCAAGTGCTTTATTATGCTTATTTGATGTTTATCCAAAATCTGAAGCTACAGGCAATGCACTGAACCTTATAGTAAAGATCATCACAACAAGGCACCTAACTAACTTGAAATGAATTGGAACACTGACACCAATGCTACAACTAATGACCCCATTTTGTTAAATTTTCAACTTGTAATGAATTATTAAAAGATCCATGTATTATAACATGCAACATAAAATCATACAAAAATGCAAATAGAATGCTTTTGTAAATAAATAATTTTCAAAATAAAAATCAAATACATTTGCTTTGGTGGGATTTTCATCTGAGACCTGTCAGTTGTGCAAGTGGACCATCCATAAAATATGTATGACCTGCAATAAACCAATTATGTCTTCAAATGACCAGTTGTGAACACTGTAAAGAAAACATAATGCTAAAAAGATACCTTTATCCTTGACTTTGCTGAGGCATTCTACACAGTAAACTGAAAAACTCAATTAGAAAAATTTTGAAACTAAAGAATAACAGTGAAATAGGAAGCTACAAGAGATAAGAATATGCAACCATGCCTGACTAAAGTATCTTACTTGGTGTACCACATGTAACAGTGCTAGAGCCTTTACTATCTGTGATAATGATATCAGATACTAAATGTGAACTAAAAGACATTACAATCAGATGCTTTGAAGAGCATCAGTAAAAGATAACAAGCATAAAAACTTGGATATAATTTATAAATGTATAAAGGAGAACCTAATGATAAATCTGAAAGAGATGATATGGGAAGGAAGAGGGTAATGAAAGTGTATGAGCTTGGAAAAGAGGCTCGTGGGAAAAGATATTAAATGAGACTGGCTGAGTGATGATATAAGGTAATAGTAAACAAAACTTGGAGAGTGGATGAGTGGTAGGATTGTGGAGCATATAAAAGGAAAGATGCTGATATCTGAGAAAGGGAAGTGAATGGTGGGATGAGGAAACTGAGCTGCTAAGTAAAAAGGAAGGAAGGGAAGAAGTGCAAGGGATTAAGAAATGTTCAAGAGATAGTGGCAGGAGGTTGAAAGGAAGGAGCAGGGGATGAAAAAACACCACATGAGGGTTGGGGTGATAAAGACCTAGTAAACATTAGGAAAGAACAGGAAAATATTTTGGAAAGAAATCAGTAATGTTAAAAAGTAAGAGAAGAAAATAGTATGGTAAAAAGAGGTTTGCATGAGATTAAGTGTGGCTAAGTGGCTGAAGTGGATGGGTTGTAGTTGAATTTCTAAGGAAAGGGGGTTACAGGGCTACTGATTGGTTAATCAAGATCTTCAATACATGTATGGCTCACAGTGAGGTGCCTGAAGAGTGGTAGAATGTTTATACAGTCATTATATAAGGCAAGGGGAACACAAATAAATACTCAAATTGCAAAGTATACTGGGTAAGTTGCATGGTAAAGCAGTGTTTAAGAGGATGATGGCATGCAAAGAAGTGAGAAGTAATGTTGCTTTAGAAGTGGTAAAGGATGTTTGGACAAAGTGTTTGTTTTGAAGAATTTGTATGAGAAATACTTAAATAAAGACAGAGATTTTTATGTGGAATTTATGGATCCTGAAAAAGCCTAGGATATGACTGATAGAATTCTCTTTTGGAAGGTACTACATATTTTTGGTATTGGAAGAAAGCTACTATAAGCAGTGAGGAGTATTTATCGGGAGATTAAGGCATGTGCGAAAAAGATGGGAGGAAAGTGAGTGGTTTCAAGTAAATATGGGTTTATAGTAAGTGTGTGTAATGTCACCATGGCTCTTTTTTGTTTATGAATAGGGTGGTGAGGGAAGAAAATGCAGGGATCTTGAAGAATTGGGTAGGTATACAGCATGTTAGGGGTGGGCAAGACCTGGGATGTGAGTTTGTTTCTAGTATGAGACTCGAGTGAAAATCTGCAGAAGCTGGTGTCCAACTTTGAGTGCTGGTGTGAGAGGAGGAAATTGAGAACTGGTGTGAATAAAAAAAAAGGTTTTGTGTCTAGGAGGGAAGAACCAAGTTAATCTGAAGGTGAGTCTGACTGAAGAGAAACTGGAGGAAGTGGAATATTTTAGATACCTGAGAGTGGACATGGCAGTGAATGGAAATCATTGGGTGGTTGCTGGAGCAGAGGTCTTGAATGCAATGAGGAGTGTGTGGAAAGAGAGGTCACTGTTTTTAAGGGCAAAGACAAGTATGTCTAAAGCTACAGTAGTCCCAACAGTGCTGCAAGGGTATGATTCATGGGCCCTACATGTAAAGGAACAGAAGGTGGATGCATTGAAAATGAAATATTTTGGTGTGAAGAAGGTTCAGCATGTAAGGTAGACAAAGAGGGATGGCAGGAAGCTGAGTATGCATGACAGCTGAACAGAGAGCTGAAATTATCGGGATGAGTTAAGAGGAACTGATTAAGAGGATATATGTGTCAGAACAGAAGGGAGCATGTGGGATGGGGCGACTGAGAAGATGGATGGGTGATATGAGGGAGGCTTTGAGTTAACGAGTCCTGAACATACAAGGTGGAAGACATACATAAGAGAGTGAAATGGAGTGATGTGGTATACAGGGGATGATGTACTGTCAATAAGGTGAACAAAGGGGATATGAAGAGGTCAAGGGAAACCAAACAATGGTCAGCCCCAGAAATTGCTCCTACTCCCTCTTCCTCCCCACTATTTTCATTTGATTCTATACTCTGTGTTATAGGTTATTGAACAGCCTTTATGATGTCTACAAAAGACTCTTCTGACATTTTTTACTTCTTAATCATTTCACCTTTCCTTAACTAATATGACTGTCTTCATGTATGCTGACTGCATTCTTTAATTCCTAGAGTTACTCACTCATTTGATGACACCCTTTATGTTCTTTTAATTTGCTCCCTCATTATCTTTAAAGAAAGACACTCTTATCAGCATTTTTTTATTTCTAAAAGTATGTAAGAGAAACAATCTTTATCTAAGTTTTACACTAACATAAATGTCAAGCTTGAAGACAAATGCACATGATAAACCAACAAAGCATCAATGATCAACAACAATTCCTCCTCTAAATGTGATAACCTCTGATCTCATTGCTCAACAATTCCCACACACTCTTCCAGCCTTATAGTCTCCGATGAACTGTCCTTTATTTTTCTATTGATTTTCTCTGTCTCCTTTGTAAGACCACACAGCCCTCATCCCCTGACCTTCCTGTTATGGACCTAGTCACAACAATTTGATCAAAAATATTTTACCAGTCACAATCCATTTATATCTTGATACCACTTAGGAAAAATAAAAATCTCGCCTTTCTTGGCTGTAAGTGATTTACCCTTTTACTGTGCAAATTCATAACTATTCATAGTCCTCTCATTACAATAGGCAAGGGCCAAGCCAGCCTAAAAAGACAAAATTACAATAGATAACAAATACAATCAGAAAAATATTTTTTAATCTTCTATTCACTGTTAAATGAAAGTAGATATGAAGATTTACATATTCACTATTAAAACGTTGCAGTTTTGTCTCATGTTTCATGGAATACTAGTATTGAGGTGTTCTCCAAATAGGTTATGTTGGTGCCAACATGGAGGTATGCAATGCAGATGAGGGATTTGTTTATAAAATAGCTTATGATGAGAGTCTGACACCTTAAAGATATAATGTAAAAGCAGTATGAATAAACATACAAAAGTTCTAACTTCCCATAATTCACTGGCTTATTCAAGTTTGTGTCATGAATGATGCGTCAAGTTAACGAGTACCATAATGTGCAAGTCATGGGAAGTGGCTATGGTAGTGTTGATATAATACAGTCTACATTTATCTTTGAAAGCTTACTGATAATTTTGCCAAAATGTTATTGAAATGTTTTATTTTCAACAGAAAATTGTACTTCAGAACAACAACAGGCCCATAGCTTGGGAGGAAGCACTGTTCCTTATGGAAATCAGCATTCCTTGGTGGAAAGAGAAAGTGATGCACACTGCTCTGCAGATAGTGTGTTACATCAAAATGCAATTGTATTTCATGCTTACCCATGCAGATAAGAATATTGTTTTATTTTTACCATGATAAAGGTACACTATAGTCGCCCCTTGCCCTACGCCGCAATTTTGGTTCACTTTTCCTCTTCTGTAAGTATTACTTTGGCTTTTGCTCCTAAAAGTTGGCTGCTTGTGTGCCCCTAACCACTGGCTAAACCATGCAATACTTGGCAAGCTGCTGTGGCATATGATTATTGTGCAGCCATCGGCAACTCAAGGGTGTGCTGTTTGATAACTGCTCCTTTCCCTACACGTCGAAGCTCTGGAACTCTCTACCTTTTCATGTCTTTCCCAATAACTATGACCTGACACATTTCAAAAGACAGGTCTTTCACTTTCTCTAAATTCGTAAATACTTTCCCTGTCTTTTCTTTTTCCCGTTTTAAATTCTCTCTATATTTCAATTCAGGTCCAGCCTTGATATGGACTTCTGTCCGTGACTGAAGCCTATTAAAAAAAATCAAATTGGCAATAAAGATGTGTATTTCATCTAAAACTGCATTAAGCGAGGAGTTTGACTGAATGACACACTCAACCCCTCCAAGAAAAATCCTGAACACTGACCCATAATATACTGTACATAAACATTTCAAATGACATAATTTGCTTAAAATTGTACATGTTTATTCTTGTTTTGTCTGAGTTTAATCATCTGATTAGTAAGTAATAAGAATCACTATCTCAGTCACAGCAGCTTTCTTGGACCTCTGAAAAACTTAGGTCAACTGTTACATGAGATATATGATAAATAAAGAATATTTTGGCCAAAAACCTTGGGTCAACAGTTACTAAGTATTTGTGGTAATGATATGCATTATTTGCATATTCAGCAATCATTTACAAAAAACATTATTCATATGAATATATGAAAAAATTACCTTACAATCATCAAAACAAAACAAAATAATCAAGATTACATTTTCTTGAAATCTATGGGTTACTACAAAATATGATACTCTTTCCTGGTAACTACAAAACAGTTTTGATATTCTTTCCTGGTAAGTTGTTATGTTGCTAAGGACATCTGAGGACATCATGAAGACTTATGTCCAGCCCAGCTGACTGTTAACATGCCTGAGGGTGTGAGAGTGATATGGGATAAGGTTCTGCCCACATTACATCCACACTAAACTAACACCATCATTTACGGTGTGGTCTATCACCCACTGTGCTTCTGCACTAGGGAGGCACTTGTAGAACTTACCTACATATATGACACACAATCAGGATGAGGTGCCCTTGTTCTAGGCTCGTGATATGTGGGGATTTCAAGGAGCTAGACACCATCATCCTTCAAGAACAACTAAATCTATCCCATTTTGTTCACTTTCCCACATATGGTCAAAACACTCTTGACCTGATTCTTAATACCATGGCTGACTACTACCTACAATACAAGCTGTCCTCTCTCTTGGATGCAGTACTCATTTATCAGTGTTCAAGTTCCCTGCCTCCTCCATCTCCCAACACAAGTGGGTAGACAACAAAACTTATCGGACACTTACTGACTTGACAAAGAGATATTTCTGCTGGTGGACAACATGTCATCACTGCACTGAGGTGACAAGTGAAGATTATGTTGAGATTACATGGAAGAAGTATAGTGAAACCTGCAGCCATGCCTACCAATTCTTCTTTTCCCAGAATACAGTAACACCATACTGAGCCGACACTCCCTAGATCACCCACCACATTAATAAGTGGCTTATGCGCAGCAAAAGAGCATTCAGAAGTTGTGACAACTACATCTAAAAGCCACTTTGCAAAAAAAGTGCAATGCAAAGTACAAGCTAAAAAGAAGGCTTATTACCCAAACATGGTTCAGCATTTCAAGCAGGTTAACATTAGTCAGTGGTATGAAGGAATAAAAGAACTAACTGAATTTGAAAAGCAAAGGCTCTCTACCTTTCCTTGTGTAAATCAACTTAGAAAGGAGGATGCCACACAGCAAATCAAAAACCAATTTGCCAGTATTTACCAATATTCATCAGAACTTAACATCTGCTCCCTCCCAGCATACCCACCCACCCCATCTCCCACAACTCAGCAGAATATCAAGTAGCTAGGTGCCTTAAAACCAACCCCTCAACCAACACTTAGATCTTCCAGTGAAATTGTACAAGGAATTTTCCTATGAATGTATGGTTAGATAGAATAAAAGAACTAACTGGCTGTGACAAGTGAAGGCTCTCTCCCTTCCCTTGTGTTGACCAACTTAGCAACAGGAAGGCCACAAACCAAATTAACAATCACTTTGCTAACAATTATCACGTCTCAACATCAGCTGACTTCCAGCATACCTAACAACCCCATCTCCCCTGAACACTATGTATAAATTTCAAGCAGCAAAGCACTTTAAAACCAAACGCTCACCCACACCCACAGACCTTCCAGCAAAACTATACAAGGAATTTTCACATGAATTAGCTACACCGCGAACTGCCATATTCAATGCTTCATTCAAAAAATCTAAATGCCCTACAGCCTGGAATACAGCTTATGTCACTCCACCACCCAAATCCACCAACCCAGTCTCTCTTGTTCGTTTTGTGCAAGTTTTGTGTTTGACTGGGCCTATGCTGACATTGCTGATTCTGTAGACTCTCAACAGTTTGGAAACATGAAATCTTCCTCCAGCAAATACTGCCTTGTCAGCCTCCTAGACATCACTTACTGCAACTTGGAGAAGTGCAAGAGCTCTGGGGAACTCATCTTTGTATATTTCACTTAGGCTTTTGACTTGGTAAACCATAAAATCACCATAAAGAAAGCCTTTGATCCAAGACTACAAGGATGATACCCATAACGTGTGGTTTACCATACAGCACCTAGATGGAGCCGCATGGTAAGTCATCACTGTAATCACCCGTTGCTAGTGCTGTCCCCCATGGATCCATACTTGGTCCTATACCTTTCATCATCTATTCTAATGATACTGATGTAGGGCAATATAACTAGCTTAGTTCCCAAACATCGGCAATGCCATATTAACTGAAGAAGATAGGCTGAGATTACAAGAGAATCTAGTTAAATCACTGAATGGTCTAGAAAATGGCATAAGCCATTTAAAGTTGATATACGTCAGCTGTTACAAGTACGAAATCTCAACAAAAAAATCTGATCATGAACTGATGGGCTACAAGACACAGTACACAGGTCACTGTCTCCAACAACTTCAAATTCTCCAAGCACTGTAATGTGGCTGCCAAGAAAGCAAGTAGGAAGTTAGGATATATTAACTAAAACTTACATACAAAAGCAAGGATATGATATTGCCACTACACATACGTCTAGTCAGACAACAGCTTGAATAGGCAGTACAGTTTAGGGCCCCCTGCTTAAGCAAGAATATTCTTAATTTGGAAGCAGTGCAGCGAAGAACAACTAAATTGATTCCTTCCTTGCATAACAAACCATACAAGCAGAGACTGCGAGAATTAAACTTGTTTTCCCTAAGCAAACGGTGCCTTCAGGTCAAATTGATAGAATGTTTTAACATACTTAAAGGAGTCAACAACATCAATATTGAATATTTATTTACAGTAGCACCAGCATTACCAATGAGAAAAAAGGGACTAAAACTTAGAGGTCACCGACTTAATCTGTCCGGTATATTTCTTTACCAATGACATTATTGATGCCTGGAATGAGCTCCCACGGAATGTTCAGAGCATCACCCTTAATATTTTCAAAATTAGACCTGATTATCACTTGTTACTTTCCAGTATTGAATAATTCACTTAATCAGTCATTACAATGCAGTGGTGTATATATCATGCTACCTTCTCAACCACTCATCTGTCCCTAGCCATGCTGCGCCTACATAACGACACTGATTAACCCTTGTCACCTGCTTTGAAAGAGTAAGTAAGGATTATTGCACCATTCCTCTACATCAGGAATAATATAGGCAAGGTAAGTCAAGAGGCTGAAGCTCAAGTTTATCCTTGCTATTGTCCTTATAACAAAAAGTGAAGGGATGCATGTTGTTGGTGATGGGATGCATGACATATTCATGTTCATTATACCTTATGACTTCCCTATAAAAATTTCCTTCAGGCATATTAATCCTGCAAGGTATTTCTTTTTTACCTGTTTTCTATATGGTGTGTTGCCAAAGGGAGTTTAAGGTGGAAAGAATGCCTGTACTTTGCTATCATTTTCTTGTACTGCTTTTAAGGGGGGACTGCATTTTTTTTTCTTTTCTTTTTAGGCCAACCCATCTTGCTTGCACCTTGGGTTTGTATTGTCTATGTATCTATGTAACCACACTCTTTTCATTACTGCACCTCTCTCTTACCCATTCATTTCTTACTCAGTCAAACCACCTCATACCACATATTGTCCTCAAACATTTCATTTCCAACACACCCACCCTCCTTCATACTTGCACACCTTGCAACCATATCATAATGTTGGGGCTACTTTATCTTCAAACATACCTATTTTTGCCTTCTACATGTTCTTCAGTGCTCCTTAACTTTCGCCTCCGTACCCACCCTTTGTCTCACTTCTGCTTGCAAGGATCCATTTGCTGCCATGTCCACTCCCGGATTTCTAAAACTTTCTCCAAATTTTCTCCCTTCAAACTCATACCCCAACTAACAACCTCTTCTTAACCACTCTTAAACCCGATAATGTTGCTTTTATTCACGTCTACTCTCAACTTCCTCCTTTCACACACACTCCAAAACTCAGACACCAATTTCTGCAGTTTCTCACTTAAATCTGTCACCCATGCTGTGTCATCAGCAAACATCAACTGACTTATTTCCAGACCCCCCCACACTCTACAGACTGCATATCCAGTACTCTTTCCAAGACACTTTCATTCAACTCACCACCCCATCCATATACACATTAAACAGCTGTGATGACATCATAAACCCCTTCTACAAACCCACATTCACCTGGAACCACTTACCCTTCTCTCTACCAACCTGAACACATGCTTTACACTCTTGATTAAAGATTCTCAATGCTTCTAATAATTTTGTTTCTACACCATTCATTCAAAACACCTTCCATAAAGCATCTCTATGAACCCCATCACATGCTTTCTCTAGATCCATAAGTGCTACAAACAAATCCTTTTATTTCATTGATTATTTCGTTAACACATTCTTCAAAACACACAAAAGATCCTCACTTCCTAAACCATTCCTGAAACCAATTGTTCCTCCCCAGTCTGATGCCCTGTACATATCTTCACCCCCTCAATCACCACTTAAAATTTACCAGGTATACCCAACTACAAGCTCATCTTTGACCTTCTTGCCTTTATACAACGGCATTATACACCTCACCTCATACATGAACTGAAAATTCTATATAACCAATCAACAACACAGTCATCCCCTTTCTAAATCAATTCAACTGTACTACCACTGACTACAGCTATGTTATCGTATTTCATCTTAAGCACAATTGAGCCACCACTTTGAAAACAAATGGCATGCTCCATTAAATCCAGACAGACTTACATCAAATCCAGACAGACTTTTGGCAAATGCTACAGCATACTACCGATATATAACTTAGAAACTTAAGCATTTTGATGCATGTTTACATTAAAAAGTACCTGTTTACTACTGACAATATTTCAGGATACATCCACTCATATAGAGTATGGTATGCTATCTATTATGTTCCTTGATAAAGCTTATAATCACATGGCAAAACAAAGGACTTTATCAACTAAATTTCATCTACTCTTATATCATATCAGCACATCAAATTTTGATTCAAGATTGCTAGTTTCTTTCCATTTCACTGGTGAAACTAATAGTTGCTGGATTCTAACTCATTCTGGGAAGGTCAAAATACAGTTCTAAATAGGAAAATCATCAAGACTTTGCTAAAACTCAGCAGGAAGAGAAAAGCATGTAAGAAGATGTCATGTTTGTTGTACTAAATCCAGATACATGAACAGATGAACGGTGTGAATATATTCATGAAAGCCTTGTTGCAGAGGCATCACAAACTTGGTCATTCCATGTCAGTACCAGATTTACTTGAATATAAGCTACAAACCATTCTAAACAACAAGGTGAGTTTTGGACATGCTTGATGCAAAAAAGCTTGAACCTCTGTTCTAAAGCTGTACCCTAAAGTTGAGCCACCACTTTCAAAATAAATGGAAGATAGCAAGAAGCACTGATATGCTATTTTCTTTGTTTAAATCAAATCTTGTTGATGCATGGACAGATGAACTCTGTGCAAATTCTACAGCATTCTTGCATGTAACCTAATAACTTAAAGCATTTTATCGCATCTTATAGTAGCAAGTACCTGTTTATTACCCTCTTCATGTTTTAGGGCATATGTAAAATACTTGAACCATCTGTGGTATGCTTACAAGAGAAATTACCAGCTGATATCTCTTAATGTTGCATGACATATTTTCTTGCATACAGTACAGTAAGTATGGTATTCTATGTATTACTTGAATACAATAGAGATTACAATCATATGGAAAAATACAATTCTTTATCAACACAATTTCATCCACTCAAATCACATCAGCACATCATTTCATATTAAGCCTGATATTATATCTGTGCCACAAGCAAAACTAATAGATGCTGGGCTCTTACTCATTTTGGGAGGGTAAAAATATCATTTTAAATGAGAAAATCTTTAAAACATAGCTAAAAACTCAACAGATAGAGAAAAAGCATGTGAGAGGACACCTCGTCTCTGTGTGTCAAAAGCAAATGCATAGACAAATGTGCTATATGCAAAGGCTGCAGTGTTTGCATTTGACCCTAAGTTAAAAACAAACATTTTGATAAATGTTTAGAATAGAAAGTAACTAATCTATTTCTTAATATTTCTTGACATATTTCTCAAACACAGTATAATATGCTGCTCTGTGTGTTACTTTAATACACTAAACACTATCATATGGCAAAATAATGCAAAGCACCAAAATTTCATCTGCTCTCTGATAACATTAACACATCCAGCTCTATGCTAAGACTGATAGTTTTCCATGTCACTGGCAAAACTCCCTACAGTTTAATATTTACTCAATTTGGGGAAGTCAAAATACCATCTTAAAACAAAAAATCTTCAATATTCAACTAAAACTCAACAAGCGGAGGAAAAGAGTGAGAAGAGACACCATGTTTGTTCATAATAAAAACAAGCTCATCATTATCAATGTTCATCCATTCCTCTAGGTTTTCCTCTGCAATCTCTTTGGTTATTGTAAGACACATTGGGTTAGTTATAATCTTAGCATACTCGGCCAATTTTTGAATCAATATCTTTTCACTAGATATTCTAAATCCAGAGAAGTCAGGTTCATTCCTTACCTCATCCTGAAACATTAAGCTTGGCCACACTTTGTGCCAGCCACCTTGCAGTGTACTTTACTCGACTTTATTCCAGGCAGAAGCTAATGACCACACCATATCCTTCAAGTTAAATTCCTTCATGAAATCTTCAGGAAGCTTCCCATCATTCAGTGTGACATGGAAATGTTGCATGAACTCCAATCTGTATTTAGAATCAAATGAATGTAATATGCCCTGGTCACAGGTATGAATCAAAGATGCAGTTAGGAGGGAGGTATAGACCAAAAACATTGTCTTTTATCAAAAGTTCTGCTTTGGGGTATGCCGAACAATTATCTAAAGTCAAAAATATTTTACACTCTGATTGTGGCCAACAGAGTTACAGCGTGCTCTAGCTTCACACACGAAGTAATTTTCAAACCATTCAAAAAAAAGTTTAGTTGTTATCCACCCTTTTTCAGTACCGCTCCTTTAAAGACCCTTGGGTGAACACTCTTACCAATTACCATCAGCTTGGTTTTGTGTTCCTGCAGCATTGCTGCAACCAAGAATTGTTACCCAATCTTTAGAATCCTTACCCCCAGATGGAGACTCCTAAATATCTCAGACAAGGGTTTTTCATGGCATACGACGCCATTACAGGGCAGATTCATTAGCATTATACACTTGTTCTGGGGCTAAGTTTTCTGCTGCCACTAACTGTGCAAATTCATCCATGAACTTTGTCGCAGCTTCCGTGTCAGCACTACACTTTTCACTGCACACTATGTGCTGAAATTCCATGTCTCCACTTACACTTATGTAAGCATCCCTGCAAATATTCACAGTCTGAGTCTAGCTTTAGATTTCTATGAAAAACTTTGGCTTGCTCGCTAAGCATCTCCCCAGAAATGCTTACACCTCATTACATGGGAGCTTAAACCACTTTATAAATGC
>JAUUDW010190498.1:0-14508 GCA_032361385.1 Panulirus guttatus | reverse complement strand
TTTGAAGAACTAACACATTGATAACGAAGTCTTGAAAAATTATGAACACTGTCTTAGCAATACTTTCATATGACGAGAACCTAATGAAAACGATATGAAAAGTATCTCAAGTGGATTTTGAATTTGAATATGACGATTTGCGATGATTATAAGAACATAATAACATAAGAAAGATAGAGTCTGCAAAAGGCAGCCCCAGACCCTATCCACAGAACATGAAGGTCTGTAAATTTGGTTATGACGACCAAATCTGTTGGAATGCTAGATGATGACTGAAGATCTACCACATTGATAACGATGTTTTGAGAAGATATGAAAACTGTCGAAGCAATTGTTTAATATGACTTGAAAAATCTATAAGATTATCTGAAAAGTATCTCAAGAGGTTCTGAAAAGTTTAATTAAAGCATTTGAACGGTCATTATAGTTACTTTTGACGACCTAAGACACTTATGAAGACGATCTTAGATGTTATGAAAACTGTCATATTAGTAGTTTAATATGAACCCAATGAAAACAATCTGAGAAGTAGCTCAAGGCGATCTGGAAAGGTGATTTAAGATGTCTATAAGGACAACATATGAAGTTATTCTTGACAGTTTGTATAGTTGGTTGTGACTTCGAGAGTTCTTGGAATACTTAAGATTTTGTAGAGTTCATTTAGTGTGATTTTTGTCACGAAGTTGACTGAGAAGTAAGTGAAGACGATCTGAGAAGTTTTGAAAACGGTCGTTCCAGTTGTTAAATATGACTAAAGAATATAACGAAAACGATCTGAAAGAAGATCTAATAAAAATGGATATTACGTTGTGAGATGTTTTTAAGGAAAACATAAGGTTTGGTTATGACGACCAAAGCTATGAATCTGGCTTTTGAGAAGTAAGTAAAGACGATATTTTAAGGTGGTTTTAACGATCAATCACACTAAAAACGACTATCTGAGAAGTTATGAAAACTGTCGTAGCAATTTATTTAGCAAGACGAGAACCTAATCCAAACGATGTGAAAAGTAACTGGAGATTTTTTGAAATACTGAATATGACGATATGAGGAATTTATAAGGACAACATATGACAGTTGGTAATGCTGGTTATGTTGGAAACTCAAGAAGGTTGTATTAAAATTAGTTGATATGATTTTAGCCGCTGGTGATGACACAACGAGATAGTAAAGACTATCATTAATTTGTTATGACGATCTAACAGTCTGAAAACAGCGACTTGAGAAGTTATGAATACTGTCGCAGCAGTTGTTTAAATATGACTTGAAAATCCTATTGAAAACGGTCTTGAAAAGAAACTTATGAGGATCTCAAAACGTGAATATAACGATTTGAAGACAACATATGAAGTTAGCCATGAAAGTTTGTATAGTTGTTGAAATACTGAAGAAGATTGTATTGATCTCGGTATGATTTTGGCATTTGACGATTATTTAAGCCTTTTTGACGATCAAAGACATTGACAACGACGCTATGAGGAGTTATAAAAGTTCAGTATGACTAGAGAATAATGAAAAAGAACTCAGTGTAACTGCTTAATATGACGATTTGATATGTATATGAAAACAACATATGAATTAGCCATAAGAGTTCGGTAAATTTGTTATGACGACGAAAGTTGTTGGAATACTGGAGAAGATTGAAAGGTGGTATGATTTTGGCAGTTGATGCTGACACTTATATGTTACTAAAGACGATCATTTAAGTTGTTTTTGAAGATCTAACACAATGATAGCGACGATTTTACAAGTTATGAAAACGGTCGTAGCAGTTGTTTAACATGACATGAGAATCTAATAAATGCGAACTGAAAGGTTAAACAAGAAAATCTGAAAAATTTGATATGATAATGTAGGATTTTTATAAGGAAATCTCATGAAGTTATTCATGACATTTTGTAAGGTTGGATATGACGACAAAAGCTTTTGGAATACCAGAGATGACTGAACAGTGATCTGTTGGAATGATTTGGCCGATGATGATGACTATAACAAATATGGCTCTTTGAAATGTTTACAATGAAAACATATGCAATTATTCTTGGCCTACTTATAAAAGTTAGTTATGACGACGATAGTTGTTAAAATGCTGAAGAAAGATGTATAAAGATCAGTTGGTATGATATTAGCAGTTGATGATGACATTGAAAAGTTATCAAAGAAGATCTTTTATGTCGGTTTTGAAGAACTAACACACTGATAACGAGATTCTGAAAAGTTATGAAAACTATCGCAGCAATACTTTCATATGACGAGAACCTAATGAAAATATATGAAACGTATCTCACGAGGATTTTAGATTTTGAATATGACGATTTTCGATGTTTGTAAGAACATGACGGTCTGTAAATTGGTTTATGACGACCAAAGATGTTGGAATACCAGAGAAAATTGAATAGAGGTCTATTGCTATGAATTTAGACGTTGACGATGAACTCTGAAGACTGTCATTTAAGTACCACACTGATATCGACGTTTTAAAAAGATATGAAAACTTTTTAAGCAGTTATTCAATATGACTTGAAAACTCAATGAAAATATCTGAAAACTAACTCAAAAGGTTCTGAAACGTTGAATCAAATCATTGGAACAACATACAGAATTAGTCAAGACAACTTTTAAAGTTGGTTATGAAGATTATAGTTGTTCGAATACTCAAGAAGATTGGTTAAAGTTAGTGAAGACGGTCATTATCGTTAGTTTTGACGATCTAAGACACTTATGAGGACGATCTGAGAAGTTCCAAGACTGCCATATTAGTTGTTTAATATAATCCCAATGAAAACAATCAGAGAAGTAACTCAAAAAGATCTGAAAAAGTGATTTAATATGTCTCTAAGGACAACATAATAAGTTATTCATGACAGTTTGTATAGTTGGTTGTGACAACGAAAGTTTTCCTGGAATACTTTAGATGATTTTGTAGAGATCATTAAGTATGATTTTTTGCACTTGAAGTTGACAGATAATTTATGTTAGTTTTAACGATATAACACACTGATAAAGACGATCTGAGAAGTTTTGAAAACGGTCGTTCCAGAATATAGTGAAAACGATCTGAAAAGTGCCGAAGGAGGATCTAATAAAATGGATATTACTTTATGAGATGTATATAAGGAAAACATGTAAGGTTAGTCATAACAATTTGTGGAGCTGGTTATGACGACGAAAGCTATTTCAATATTACAGAAGATTGAGAAGTGGTCTCTCGGTAAGATTTTGGCTTTTGAGAAGTTAGTAAAAACGATATTTGAAGATGGTTTTGACCATCTAACACACTAAAAACGACGATCTGAGAAGTTATGAAAACTGTCATGAGAACCTAATGCAAACGATGTGAAAAGTAGCTGAAGAAGACGATATGAGGTGTTAATAAGGAGGAAACTGAAGAAGGTTGCATTAAAGTCAGTTGATATTATTATTTTAGCAGCTGGTGATGACACAATGAGAAGTTTGTAAAGACTATCATTAGTTTGTTATGACGATCTAAGACACTTAAAATGACGATATGAGAAGGTGTGAATACTCTTGCAGCAGTTGTTTGAATATGACTTGAAAATCCTATTGAAAACGGTCTTAAAAAGTAACTGAAGAGGATATTAAAACGTGAATATGACGATTTGAAGACATACGAAGTTAACCATGAAAGTTTGCATAGTTGTTAAAATACTGAAAAAGTTTGTATCGATCGATTTTGGCATCTGACGATCATTTAAGAGAAGTTATGAAAACTGGTAGCATGTTCAATATGACTAGAGCATAATGAAAACGAACTGAAAAGTAACTCAACTGGATCTGAAATGATTAACATGACGATTTGATATGTATATGAAAAATTATATGAAATTAGCCATAAGAGCGGTAAATTTGATATGACGACGAAAGTTGTTGGAATACTAGAGAAGAATGAAAGGTGATATGTTGGTTTGATTTTGGCAGTTGATGCTGACTCTCTGACATGTTACTAGAGACGATCATTTAAGTTGAAGATGTAACATAATGGTATGAACGATTTGAGAAGTTTATTAGAATCTAATAAAAGCGATCTGAAAAGTAAAACAAGAAAATCTGAACAAATTTAATATGATGATGTAGGATTTTTATAAAGAAAGCATATGAAGTTATTCATGACATTTTGTAAATTTGGTTATAACGACAAAAGCTATTGGAATACCAGCGAAGATTGAATCGTGATCTGTTGGAATGATTTGACAGATGATGATGACTATAACGAATATGACTATTTGAAATGTTTACAATGACAACATATGCAATTATTCTTGAACTACTAATAAAAGTTAGTTATGAGGACGAAAGTTGTTAGAATGCTCAAGAAGAATGTATAAAGATCATTTGGTATGATCTTAACTTGAAAAGCTTTGAAGAACTAACACATTGATAACGATGTTCTGAGAAGTTATGAAAACTGTCGTAGCAGTACTTTCATATGACGAGAACCTAATGAAAACGATATGAAAAGTATCTCAAGTGGATTTTGAATTTTGAATATGACGATTTGCGATGTTTATATGAACATAAGAACATAAGAAAGATGGAGTCTGCAGAAGGCCATTGAATGACCTATGCGTGGCAGCCCCTTACCCTATCCCTAGAACATGACTGTGTAAATTTGGTTATGACGACCAAAACTGTTGGAATACCAGAGAAAATTGAATAGAGGTGTATTGGTAGGATTTTGACAGTTGATGACACCCTGAAGACTATAATTTAAGTTCCTTATGACGATCTACCACATTGATAACAACGTTTTGAGGATATGAAAACTGTCGAAGCAGTTGTTCAATATGACTTGAAAAATCTATAAAATTATCTTAAAACTATCTCAAGAGGTTCTGAAAAGTTTGATTAAATCATTTGAACAACATAGGGAATTGGTGAAGACAATGTGTAAAGTTGGTTATGAAGATAGTTGCTCGAATATTCAAGATGGGTTCAGTTATTTGATTTTTTCAGTTGATGTTGACACTGAGAAGATAGTGAAGACGGTCATTATAGTTACTTTTGACGATCTAAGAAGTTATGAAAATTGTCATATTGCTTGTTTAATATGAACCCAATGAAAACAATCTGAGTATAAGCTCAAGGCGATCTGAAAAGGTGATTTAATGACAACATATGAAGTTATTCTTGACAGTTTGCATAGTTGGTTATGACGACGATAATTCCCGGAATACTCAAGAAGATTTTGTAAAGTTCACTTAGTTTGATTTTGGCAATTGAAGTTGACTGAGAAGCAAGTGAAGGCGATGATTTATATTAGTTTTATCGATCTGAGAAGTTTTGAAAACGGTCGTTCGAGTTGTTAAATATGAATAAAGAATATAATGAAAACGATCTGAAAAGTGCCGAAAGAAGATCTAATAAAAATGAATATCACGTTTTGAGATGTTTATAAGGAAAACATATAAAGTTGGTCTTGACAGTTTCTAGAGTTGGTCATGACGACCAAAGCCGTTCGAATATTACGGAATATTGAATAGTGGTCTGTTGGTATGATTTTGGTTTTTGAGTAGTAAGTGAACACGATATTTTATCGTGGTTTTGACAATCGAACACAATAAAAACGACGATAGAAGAAGTTATGAAAACTGTCGTAGCAATTTATTTAACATGACGAGAGCCTAATGCCCTCGATGTGAAAAGAAACTCAAGAAGATTTGAAATGTTGAATATGATGATATGAGGCATTCATAAGGACAACATATGAAGTTAATCATGACAGTTTGTAAAGCTGGTTATGTTGGAAACTCAGGAAGGTTGTGTTAACGTCAGTTCATATGATTTTAGCAGCTGGTGATGACACAATGAGAAGTTAGTAAAGTTACTTTGTTATTACGATCTAACACACTGAAAACGACGATATGCGAAGTTATGAACATTGTTGCAGCAGTTGGTTAAATATGACAAAAATCCTGTTGAAAACGGTCTTAAAAAGTAACTCATGAGAATCTCAAAACGTGAATATGAAGATTTGAAGACAACATATGGAGTAAGCCATAAAAATTTTTGTTGTTGTTAGAATACTAAAAAGAATGTATCGATCTCAGTTGGTTTGATACTGGCATTTGACGATTATTTAAGTTTTTTTGACGATCTGAGAAGTTATGAAAACTGTCGTATTATGTTCAGTATGACAAGAACATAATGAAAACAAACTGAAAAGTAACTCAACTGGATCTGAAATGCTTAATATGACGATTTGATAAATATATCAAAACAACATATGAAATTAGCCATGAGAGTTCGGTAAATTTGTTATGACGACGAAAGTTCTTGGAATACTGGTATGATTTCGGCAGTTGAATGCTGACACTGACGATAACTTAAGTTGGTTTTGAAGATCTAACAATGGTAACGACGATTTGAGAAGTTATTAAAACGGTCGTAGCAGTCGTCTACATGTTCTGAATAGTAAAACAAGAAAATCTGAAAAAATTAAATATGATGATGTTGGATGTTTATAAGGGAAACATATGAAGCTACTCATAACAATTTGTAAATTTGGTTATGACTATATATGCTTTTGGAATACCAGAGATTAAATATTGGTCTGTTGGAATGATTTGGCAGATGATGATGACACTATAACGAATTGACGATTTGAAATGTTTATAAAGAAAACAAATGCAATTAGTCTTGGACTACTAAAAGAAGTTAGTTATGACGACGAAAGTTGTAAGAATGCACAAGAAGGGTGAATAAAGATCAGTTGGTATGATCTTAACATTTGATGATGACAATGAAAAGTTAGCAAAGATCTTTTATACTGGTTTTGAGGAACTAACACATTGATAACGATGTTCTGAGGTTATGAAAATTGTCGCAGCAATACTTTCATATGAAGAGAACCTAATGAAAATATATGAAAAAGTATCTCAAGAGGATTTCAAATTTTGAATATGATGATTTTCGATGTTTATAAGAACATGGTCTGTAAATTGTTTATGACGACCAAAGCTGTTGGAATACTAGAGAAAATTGAATAGAGGTCAATTGGTATGATTTTGGCAATTGATGATGACACTCTGAAAGACAGTCATTTAATTTCCTTATGACGATCTACCACATTGATAACGACGTTTTGAGAAGATATGAAAGCTGTCGAAGAAGTTAATTCAATGACGAAAATTTAATAGAAATGATCTGAAAACAAACTCAAGAGGTTCTGAAAAGTTGAATCAAATCATTGGAACAACATATAGAATTTGTCAAGACAATTTGTAAAGTTGGTTATGAAGATCATAGTTGTTCGAATACGGTCATTATAGTTAGTTTTGACGATCTAGGACATTTATGAGGACGATCTGACAAGTTCTAAAACTGTCATATTAGTTGTTTAATATGAACCCAATGAAAACAATCGAGAAGTAACCCAAGACGATCTGAAAAGGTGATTTAATGTCTATAAAAACAACATATTTAGTTATTCATGACAGTTTGTATAGTTGGTTTTGACGACGAAAGTTCTTGGAATACTTAAGATTTTGTAGAGTTCATTTAGTATGATTTTTGGCACTTGAAGTTGACTGAGAAGTAAGTGAAGTAAGTTAGTTTTAATGATCTAACACACTGATAAAGACGATCTGAAAAGTTTTGAAAACGGTCGTTCCAGTTGTAAATATGACTAAAGAATATAATGAAAACGATCTGAGAAGTGCCGAAAGAGGATCTATGAGATGTTTACAAAGAAACATATAAGGTTAGTCATGACAATTTGTGGAACTGGTTATGACGACCAAAGCTATTTGAATATTACAGAAGATTGAGAAGTGGTCTGTTGGTATGATATTTTAAGGTGGTTTTGACGATCGAACACACTAAAAACGACGATCTAAGAAGCTATGAAAACTGTCCTAGCAATTCATTTAACATGCGAACCTAATGCAAACGATGTGAAAAGTAGCTGAAGAAGACGATATGAGGTGTTTATAAGGACTATATATGAAGCTAATCATGACGGTTTGTAAAGCTGGTTATGTTGGAAACTCAAGAAGGTTGTATTAAAGTCAGTTGATATGATTTTAGCAACTGGTGATGACACAATGAGAAGTTTGTAAAGACTATCATTAGTTTGTTATGACGATCTAACACACTGAAAACGACGTCAAAAGAAGTTATGAGTACTGTCACAGCGGTTTTTAAATATGACTTGAAAATCCTATTGAAAACGGTCTTAAAAAGTAAGTCAAGAGGTTCTCAAAAAGTGAATATGACGATTTGAAGACATATAAAGTTAGCCATGAAAGTTTGCATAGTAATTAAAATAATGAAGAAGTTTGTATCGATCTCAGTTGGTATGATTTTGGCATTTGACGATCATTTGTCATTTTGACAATCAAAGACACTGACAACGACGATATAAGACGTAACGAAAACTGTTGTAGCATGTTCAATTTGAAAACGAACTGAAAAGTAACTGAACTGGATCGGAAATGCTTAATATGACGATATGATATGGATATCAAAAACATAAGAAATTAGCCATAAGAGTTCGGTAAGTTTGTTATGACGAAAGTTGTTGGAATACTGTAGAAGATTGAAAGGTTGGTATGTTGGTATGATTTTGGCAGTTGATGCTGACACTCTGATATGTTGCTAAAGCTTATCATTTAAATTGGTTTTGAAGATCTAACACAATGGTAACGACGATTTGAGAAGTTATAAAAACGGGCTTATTAGTTGTTAAACATGACTTGAGAATCTAATAAAAACGATCTGAAAAGTAAAACAAGAAAATCTGAAAACATATGAAGTAATTCATGACATTTTGTAAATTTGGTTATGACGGCAAAAGTTATTGAGATACTAGAGAATATTGAATAGTGATCTGTTGGAATGATTTGGTAGATGATGATGACACTATAACGAATATGACGATTTGAAATGTTTACAATGAAAACATATGCAATTATTCTTGGACTGCTAAAATAAGTTAGTTATGAGGACGAAAGTTGTTAGAATGCTCAAGAAGAATGTATAAAGATCAGTTGGTATGATCTTAACTTGAAAAGTTGGCTGGGGAGATTTTTTATGTTGATTTTTGGTTATGACGACAAAAGTTATTGAGATACCAGAGAAGATTGAATCGTGATCTGTTGGAATGATTTGGTAGATGATGATGACACTATAATGAATATGACGATTTGAAATGTTTACAATGAAAACATATGCAATTATTCTTGGACTACTAATAAAAGTTAGTTATGAGGACGAAAGTTGTTAGAATGCTCAAGAAGAATGTGTAAAGATCAGTTGGTATGATCTTAACTTGAAAAGTTGGCAGGGAAGTTCTTTTATGTTGATTTTGAAGAACTAACACATTGATAACGATGTTTTTAAAAATTATGATCACTGTCGTAGCAATACTTTCATATGACGGGAACCTAATGAAAACGATATGAAAAGTATCTCAAATGGATTTTGAAATTTTGAATATGACGATTTGCGATGTTTATAAGAACATAAGAACATAAGAAAGATGGAGTCTGCAAAAAGCAGCCCCAGACCCTATCCATAGAACATGACGGTGTGTAAATTTGGTTATGACAACCAAATATGTTGGAATACCAGAGAAAATTGAATAGAGGTCTATTGGTATGATTTTGGCAGTTGATGATGACTGAAAGACTATCATTTAAGTTCCTTATGAAGATCTACCGCATTGATAACGCCTTTTTGAGAAGATATGAAAACTGTCGAAACAAATGTTCAATATGACTTGAAAAATCTACAAAATTATCTGAAAAGTATCTCAAGAGTTTCTGAAAAATTTAATTAAATCATTTGATCAACATATAGAGTTGGTGGACAATTTGGATAGTTGGTTATCAAGAAGATAGTTGCTCGAATATTCAAGAAGCTGGGTTATAGTTCAGTTATTTTATTTTTTCTAAGACACTTATGAGGGCGATCTGAAAAGTTCTAAAACTGTAATATTAGTTGTTTCATATGAACCCAATGAAAACAATCAGAAGTAACCGAAGACGATCTGAAAAGGTGATTTGATATACTTGGTTGTGACGCCGAAAGTTCTTGGAATACTTAAGAAGATTTTGTAGAGTTCATTTAGGCACTTGAAGTTGACTGAGAAGTAAGTGAAGACGATGATTTAAGTTAGTTTTAATGATCTAAGACACTGATAAAGACGATCTGAGAAGTTTTGAAAACGGTCATTCCAGTTGTAAATATGACTAAAGAATATAATGAAAACGATCTGAGAAGTGACAAAAGAGGATAAAATAAAATGGATATTACGTTATGAGATGTTTATAAAGAAACATAGAAGGTTAGTCATGAAAATTTGTGGAGTTGGTTATGATGACCAAAGATATTTCAGTATTACAGAAGATTGAGAAGTGGTCTGTTGGTATGATTTTGGGTTTTTGAGAAGTAAATAAAGATGATATCTTAAGGTGGTTTTGACGATCTAAGAAGTTATGAAAACTGTCATAGCAATTTATGTAACATGAGAACGTAATGCAAACGATGTGAAAAGTAGCTGAAGAAGACGAAATGAGGTGATAATAAGGACAACATATGAAGCTAATCATGTAAATTTGTAAAGCTGGTTATGTTGGAAACTCAAGAAGGTTGTATTAAAGTCAGTTGATATGATTTTAGCAGCTGGTGATGACACAATGAGAAGTTTGTAAAGACTATCATTAGTTTGTTATAACGATATAACACACTAAAAACGACGATATAAGAAGTTATGAGTCCTGTCGCAGTGGTTTTTAGATATGACTTGAAAATCCTATTGAAAACGGTCTTAAAGAGTAACTCAAGAGGATCTCGAAACGTGAATATGACGATTTGAAGACATATGAAGTTAGCCATGAAAGTTTGTATAGTTGCTGAAATAATGAAGGAGTTTGTATCGATCTCATTTGGTATGATTTTGGTATTTGACGATCATTTAAGCCTTTTTGACGATCAAAGACACTGACAACGATGATATAAGAAGTTATGAAAACTGTTGTAGCATGTTCAATATGAGTAAAGCATAATGAAAACGAACAGAAAAGTAACTGAACTGGATCGGAAATGCTTAATATGACGATATGATATGTATATCAAAAAACATAAGAAATTAGCCATAAGAGTTCGGTAATGATGACGAAAGTTGTTGGAATACTGGAGCAGATTGAAAGGTGATGCTGACAATCTGATATGTTACTAAAGTTACTAAGTTGGTTTTGACGATCTAACACAATGGTAACGACGATTTGAGAAGTTATGAAATTGTCGTAGCAGTTGTTTAACATGACTTGAGAATCTAATAAAAGCTATCAGAAAAGGAACACAAGAGTATCTGAAACAGTTAAACATGATGCTATAAGATGTTTATAAGGAAAGCATTTTGTAAAGTTGGTTTTGAATAGTGGTCTGTTGGAATGGATTTGCAGATGATGATGACGCTCGAACGAGTTAGTAAAGACGATTAATTAAGCTGGTTTTGAAGATCTAACACACTGATAACAAAGACCTAAGAAGTTTTCATGACGGTTATTGCGGTTGTTAAATAGGACTAGAGAATCTAATGAATAAGATCTGAAAACAAATTCAAGATGATCTGAAGGATTGAATATGACGATTTGAGATGTTTATAATGAAAAATATGTAATTAGTCTTGGACGACTGAAAAACGTTAGTTATGACGAAGAAAGTTGTTAGAATGCTCAAGAAGAATGTATAAAGATCAGTTGGTATGATTTTATCAGTTGATGATGTCACTGAAAAGTTAGCAAGCACGATCTTTTATGTTGGTTTTGACGAACTAACACACTGATAACGATTTTCTGAAAAGTTATGAAAACTCTCGTAGGACTAGATTCATATGAAGAGAATCTAATGAAAAAGATCTGAAAAGTCTCTCAAAAGGATTTTAGATTTTGAATATGACGGTCTGTAAATTTGGTTATGACGACCAAAGTTGTTAAAATACTCGAGAAAGTTGAATAGACGTCTATTGGTGGTACTACCGTCCTGACTGAGGTGCGTTAAAGTGGTGCTCGGAACCATCCTACACTGTCTATGTCAGGATTGCTGGCCTTACTTCCTGTCTCATCAAAACAGAACTACCGGGCTAGTCCTACCATCTTCTTACAAGCACCACACACATAATCATACCTTGCCTATCATTATCACTTTTTTGCACATAAATACTCTTGCCAATTTCTATCCGTTCTAACATTTAAAAGCTCATGAGGATAGTGTCCGTCCAACTTATGGCCCCTTGTCCCCGGCATCATGGGGTTTTAAGAATCTCCGGGTTTCAGCCTGACTCTACTGCCAGTAGTAGTAGTAGTACCGGTCCCTCAAATGACTTTCCCCTCTCTGTGAGACCTTCTTCTTTTTCTATTCACTATACCAACATTCGTGGTCTCTCTATTAACCTCTCCTCATTTGAACACCATCTGTCTAGTTCCTCTCCTAATATCTTACTTCTGTCTGAAACAGTCGTCACAGATGTTCTCACTAGTCCCTTTTTCATAACTAACTATAATCTCCACTCGCGTTTTCGTTTCAAAGGTGGTGTTTGTGCTTATTCCAAAATAAACACACCTGTTGCACGCCTCAAGGACCTTGATGTTATGTGGCTCAAAGTCTGTCTCCCTACTACCAAACTTGTCATCTGTTTCGCCTACTGCTCCCCAAATTCTACAAACTTTGTATCCTTCTTCGACTATCTTAACTCCTGCAAGCTGAAATCTTCTACCTCGGGGATTTCAACGTTCACCATAGGGAATGGTTGAATTCCTCCCATACAGACAGTGGAGGGATCGAAGCCCTCACGTTCTCCAATCTCAATGATTTAGAGCAAATTATCTCTCACCCTACCCATATACCTGACCGATATGACCACTCTCCTAATATTCTTTTATTTTTCACTTCTAGTCCATCTTGCTGTAAATTTACAATCTCGCCCCCAATTGGTTCATTGGATAATACTTTCATAAATGTATCTATTCTAACGGCACCTCTTCCTCCAGCAGCCCTTTCCAAGCGTAAATACTGGCACTTGAACAAAGCTGACTGGAATAACTTCCATAACTTCTTTTCTGATTTTCCCTGGGTAAATTACTGTCTCTCATGTGGTGATGCTTCTGTCTCTGTCAAACGCATAACAGAGGTTATTCTTGGGGGAATGGAAGCATTTATCCCTTTTTCCTCCAAGACTACTTCTTCAACCAATCCATGGTTCAACCGTTCCTGCTCTGAGGCTCCTATTCAGGTTTATCAGTGCTCGTAATCGCAGCAAACGATTCGTGAGGCGAAGCATTCCTATATTTAAAGGAAGTGTGATTACCTGTCCTCGTCATCCACGGATAGGTCTTTCTGGTCTTTAGCTAAGGGTATCTCTAACAACTTCTGTCGCTCTACCTTTCCCTCACATTTCCGTCCTGACGGTACTATAGCTGTCTCTCCCACTGACAAAGCAACTCTCTTTGGTTCCCGTTTCTCCTTTAACTACAGCTTGGATGACTCTAACAATCCCTCACCTCCTGATGCTCCTCTTACTAATCCAGTGACTCTTCCCGTAACCTCTTTTCGGGCTGTCCGAAAAGCTCTTCTTTCTCTGAACACAAACAAGGCTTATGGTCCTGATGGCATTCATCCCCGTGTACTGAAGGAGTGTGCCTCTGAACTTGCTCCTGTGCTTGCTCGTCTTTTCCGTTTCTGTTAAAAACCATAACTTTTCCTTGTCCATGGAAACATGCTTTGATACATCTAATCCCTAGGAAGGGTGACCGTTCTGACCCCTTTGACATCTACCATTTCCAAAGTCTTTGAATACCTCCTCGACTCCCATATCCTTAAACACTTCGGTGACCACAGTCTTCTCTCTGATCACCAGTACGGCTTCCGTAAGGCAAGATCCACTGGTGATATTCTTTTCTATCTTACTAATGTCTGGGCATCATCCCTGAAAGATTTTAGGGAGTTATATGTAGTTGCCCTTGACATATCTAAGGCTTTTGACAGGGTTTGGCATCGGGGTCTCATCTCTAAACCCGTCTTTTGGCTTCGCTCCCTCATTTTGCTCCTCGATATTTAGCTTCCTCTCCGGCCGATCTTTCTCTGTGGTTGTTGATGGATCAGCCTCCCCCTTTTCTCCATCAACAGCGGTGTCCCTCAAGGGTTTGTACTGTCGCCAACACTTTTTCTCCTTTTCTTCAGCGAGTTTCTGTCTTCCACAAGTAACCTAATGCACTCATACGCTGATGACTCAACACTGCATTCATCCACATCCTTCAACTCTTCTCCTTCTTCTCTCACTCGATCTGCATCTCTCCTTGACACAACTTCCACAATAAACTCAGACTTGGACAGGATATCTCAGTGGGGTACACAAAATCTACCTATCTCTCTATCGAAAACTCCTCACAACTCTTGACTCAATGAACATACATCCAATCTTTCTTGGAAACCCCACATTATGGGAATAGCTAAGGCTGCCTCTAAGAAACTGGGTGTCCTGTTTAG
>JAUUDW010190166.1:0-11526 GCA_032361385.1 Panulirus guttatus | reverse complement strand
ATCACACTCCTACCATACTCAGCCTTTTTATACCCATCTATACAAAAATACACAGCATCAGTTTGATATTAGGATCTCTTGTATATCCTCAGTCACCGCTCATACTGTCCTGGATATCCATTCAAGCGCTTTTGAATTACCCACACTTCTTGCTGCGAGGATGATGTATGTTAACACACATTGCGGTAAACTGCCAGCAGCAGCTGAGAGTTTAACAGGATATATGTGAGTCATTGTGGCAATATACCCAGACCACTATGACCGCTCATACCCTCACTGCACACTATATAGAAAACGTTCTTGATGGTTTCAGAGTAGTGGCTTAATGATATACAGCGAGGGGAAAGTGATGATGGGATATGCGGAGAGGTAGAAGGAGGGGAGAAAAGAAAGGAGAGGGAGGCAGAAGATGGATTGCATATGGGGAAGAGGGGTTAAAATAAGGTACGCCAGAAGGGCAATAGAAGATAGGTTATAGATGTAGAGAAGCTGAAGATGGGATGTACCAGTAAGAAGATGGAACATGAGATGCACCGTTAGGAAGATGGAACATGGGATGTACCAGTAGCAAGATGGAACATGGGATGCACCAGCAGCAAGGTGGAAAATGGGATGTACCAGTAGCAAGATGGAACATGGGATGTATCAGTAGCGAGATGGAACATGGGATGTACCGGTAGGAAGAAGGAGGATAAGATGGGGGAGGCGTACGTGAACATGACACCTACAATGCTACAAGAAATTCGGATATTGCCAATGTTCGGCGCCATACTACTTCCTCCCAGCGCTGTGGACCAGCAGCACTTTGGCAACAAACGACGATAATGTCGTCCCTTTCGAGTGCAGAAACGCCTGCCACTTTGTGCAAGCAAACTCGAGTTGCATAAATTAGCATCTCATGTATTCATTTTCTCTCGCTCTTATTGCACGGCTATACTCTTTTGTAAGCGGAACGCTTCGAGGGCAGTAACTCATTCTATTTTCTCCAACTCCTCATCAATGAAAGCTTAAAAGGATTTGTCTAATAAGATCATCCTTTGATTTCAAATTTAAAGGAAAAAAAAAGCATTAGCGTGTCAACGGCTGTTGGCTGGGGGATTGCATACAACTCGTTTGTGCTGAGTCCGTCAGAGAGATCTAGGGTCTGACAGCGTCTCCATGGCAATTCAGTGTGCCGCAGGAACATCCACTGTTCACAGGAAGAAGTGTCTTAAATCCAGTAATTCCACCGATAACTCCTCACAAACATACTATGAAAAGGATTCTTTTGAATGTGAAAAAGAAGTCTGTAATTTGGACGTCATTTGTTGTGTTATGGCTAGCTCTGACGTTTAAGAGTTTTGTTTACAAACTTTCCACTCGGGGAAACCATCAGTAACTGTTCTGACGAGCTATTCAGCGGTACAGACATGAGTTAAGTAAGTTTCATTTCAAGGAATTATTATATTTGTCATATAGTGACTGTTTCATCATATTCGATGGCTCTACAAACAGGCGAACGGATGGTAGGATGATGGGTACCCACTAGGATCAACATTGGCTGTTGCGTTTTAAGTGACTGGAAGAAAGTGTCCATCACACTTCAAACCTTTTGTTTTATAGAGGATATCTAGACGATACCTTTTTGTTTTTAAAGTCTGCATACGTTCACGACGTCAGTATATAGGAAACTTACTGTTGCTGGCTATTGCGCGAAATTCACTTCTTTTATCCTTATCAAACCTAAACACAACTTTGTGGTAACCTTAGCCAAGCGAGCATTTCATATATTCACTGATTTTAGATCCCACACTGAAATTGGATAGTTGAAAAAAAAGTGAATATGAATAGTCTTCCCTTTAGAATTCATTAATGTGTGTATTTGTAAAACACTAAGCATATTATCATACCCTTCGGTGAAATCACCAACTATAACTAGGAATGTAATATAATTTCCAGTCCTGTTCAATAGTGCAGTTATCCACTACGTAAGAAAATAACAATTTACGTCAGGCTTATCCAGAAGTTAACATAAGAGTAGTTTTTAAAGCAAAACGTACACTCCGACCATTTTTCAGTTTCAAGGATTTTATTTCTGCGTAGTTGCAGTCGTCAATAGTCTACCAGTGTAAGTGTAATAACTGTAATGCTTTGTATACTGGCAAGACGAAGCGTTGAACACCTAAGGACGCGCATCCATGAACGCCTTGGCCGATCAGTCCAAGCGAACTGCCTAATCACCAAAGTACCCTTCGCAGCTCACCCCAACTACCACCTCAATATCGGCAGCTGTGCTTCTCCCTACTGGCCAGTAGTAGTTCCTTAGACAGTGGTATGTAAACATTGGAGTCCGTCCTCTTCTACGGGAACAAGGCCAGCACAAGCAACAATGAGGTATCGACAGAGTTATTGTGTTTTTAGGTTTTAGTAAATTTAGGGACGAACTGTTTAGTTGTTTTAAGTGTATACTTTAACGCTAAGATCTTTAACTGAGAAATGTAGGATTTGGATGTTGACTAGGAGATATTGCCTCGATATAAGTCACGTTTCGACGCATTTTAGGTAAGGTAGAATTGTCAGTAGTTATCAACTTTGCTTAGCATTCTCTTTTCTTCCTCTGTTATTCACTTCACATTCAGCTGTTTTATATACGTACTTATATCTCATTCAAGCAACGTGCTTATCCTTCTTTAGAATTCATGCTTTGTACAGAATCTCATAATGGAGATGTTACAAGTTTATCATCCTACAGAGAGACAGAGAGACAGAGAACCAATAAGTCTACAGAGTTTTCGTTCCACTTTACGGGTTACCATGCCATACTGCCACTGTTTTAACAACCCTCCTGCGTGAACGCGAACTCGAGCTGTTTTACGTTTTATTTTTTCTTGATCACAAACGTCACTAAAACTTCCAAAAACTTAATCCCTCCTGTATCATTTTAACACTCGTGAACCAGTCTCATTCCTGCTAATAATTATCAGTTTTTTTTTTTTTGATGGAAGCATAATCAGCTTTATCTTATATCAGGATGATGCCTTCGACTCTATAGATAGCACTTCACCCTTATGAAAGGATCCCTCCCAGAAAAAACGCTTTCAGTCTGTACTAAACTCTTATCATCGAGCTGGCAACTTGCCCGTCTGTGACATCATCACTGTCGTCAGAATACAGGAGTATACCAAGTCTCTCTCATCCCTTCCTGCAAATTTCATACGATTTTCATTTTCATTTTTATAACCCATCGCCACCTCCCTCTCCACTGCTATGTCGGCATTAAACATCCATGCTATACATGACATCCCTGATTCCCCCAAGCTGGGATATTGAAGGACTCGCTCCTCCACTTCCCCTGTGGAACACTGTGAACCAATTCCACTATATCCTTTCACCACCTTTGGCAGAATCGTTCTCAACCGTCCCAAAAAATTGTCAGTAACAAAACTTTATCAACTATTCCATGGGCTTTTATTTTTCATACCCAAGAAATCTCCGTGTTTTTTTCCCCCAAGACCACTTTTCATACACGTAAAAAAAAAGAGGAATAATGCGTAGAAATCCCTACATCGTCTATCATTGAAGTTTCCACTTCCCTCGGGGATTGAAGCCGTCAGTTCTTGAATCCTGTTATTACAGACTTGCCACGTTTTCTCGTTCCAAAAACCCAGCAGTACGATTTCTCTGTTTTTTTCTCGCATCGTACAGTGGAACTCTGTGGAACCATGTAGTGCCACCTTAAACATGTAACCCTCTGTGGTGTTCGAGCAGATGATGAATGGAGAGACGCAAAACCCAATATTTCTCTTCGTTTTTTATCGTCTCTCCGTCATCTTGCCATATTTCGCCCGGCTGTTACCTCTGTCATAGAGGAAATGTGCACCAACACCTTCTCCGCTACAGTTGATGCCATATTATCCCTTCCAACCTCCAAGCTCTTGTGACAACCTCCATATGCAACCGGCCTGGGCACCTGTTGCTAATAGTTCTCATGTTCCTGGTGCATAATACTGACGCTACAATGGTCACTACTCTCATAGGTGATGGTTAACAGCGACTGTAGTTATCAAATTTGCTGTGGGAACTACTGTCATTTATGCTGTTGTTGGGAGCAATTGTTACAGCATCTGGCCCTGTTGTTGTTATTAGTGATACTGGTAATGCTGATGATGTTACTTTTACTGTTGGTAGTACGAATGAAGTCGGTGCTAATGGTATGGCCTGGGTTACTGTAAGCCGTCCACAGTCGTTACTGACACGTCTGACGTTCTACGGGCTACCGTCTGGCTTTCTGTAAGTTGCCGCTGAGGAACCACAGAGGAGAAGAGGGCTGCCACTGTCCTCCAGCTTAGAGGGTCAGATACTGACTAATGTTAAGCAGTTGACCGCCACTTTTCACTCATACCAGTCATCCTGTTATCCTTGTTCACATTCTTACTGGTCACCTAGATCAGCCATGGTGGCCACCCTGATCAGTCTTGCTGGTCACCCTTCTCAGTCAGGATGTCCGTCCTACTCAGTCTGACTGGCCACTCTGTTTGCCATAACTAACCAGAATTACTCTTACTACAAGAAAAAAGGGTAAATGATACATCAACGCACAAGATGCAAGTTATGTTCACTAGAGGCTGGATGATGGAAGAAAGCTGAAAAGGAAATTAGGTGCTCTAGGTCACAGCAGCGATTTATCAAAGCAAAATTACAAACAAAAGAAGAAAGAGCACTTTCAGGATCTGCATACATGGGTTCAGTGTCGGTGCACTGAAACATGGAGATAGAGCATTTTGAAGCGCCCCCTCTCCTCATTTTGGAGACTCCCTCTCTTCCCCTCTCCCATTGAGTTGAATTAATTCGGCAGGAGATGATTAACTGAAGGGGTTCAGCGAACCGTAGAAAAATAGGAGACTTTGAAGAATATCTTTACGATAAGACTGGAATCTAAAAGCCACACCGGAAAGCCAGAGGACTCTGTTAAAGCTGTGAGTCCGGCGGCAGACTAGGGTATAAGGTGAAGGTATCAGCATTACTCTGTATGGACAACATTCTCTCGCCACTCCAGTCATTGATCAAATGACTATTAAGATGCTTGACCGAAATGAGTTATTAATCATAATGGTCAGCATTTACTAAAGTGGATTCTTCAGGTACTAATTTGAAATGTACTGATCGAGCGATTCAATGAAAGGTTTTGATAACGTTTGGTCGAACGTTCAGGTGAAGCAAGGGCGAAAAGACTGGTCACGCAGCAGTCACACGATTGCTAGCCAGGTAGTACTAGACTGTATTGGTCACGAAATTACCAAAATATTCATTCCTTTGATTGGTCATCTGGTGGGAAACATATAGTGTGAATTAATGATAAACCACCTGTATTGATCAAATGATCGATAGTATGAATATGACACTTACCGCTGGAATGTTACTGCCTAAGCATTGATCGAGTGTAGTGACAGACGATTTCTAGAACGCTGTGGCACGGGCTTAAAACTCGCGGGCTCTCCTGTATTCTGAGAGACTAAGGTGACTGTACTGATAGATCTCACACAGATCTTGTGGCGAGGATAAGTGAGGAAAAGAGTTTTGCCTCAGCAGACGGCATCATCATCACCATATGAGCAACCGTATGGAAGATAATCATCCCAGGCCAAAGCTAATATCAAGCCGGGCCAGCAGACAGTCCTGAGGCCACGGAACATGCAAGGGTATCAGTCTAACACAAAGGGAAGACCAGCGGTCAAGGGGGCCAACAGACAAAGCCATGGTCTCAACTAGCCATTGCATAACACCGCTTGGGTCAGCAGACAGACGGCATGGTCGTCCCTGTGGCCAATCGTTCGTTACTCCTTAAAGTCATCGATGTCAAATCCACCAGACAGAATGGTCTGGTGTGGCGCAACAGGTGCAGGCGAGGCTATGTTCTCCCGTGGTACTACCACTGAGACGGGAGTTTTCTTTGTTCTTGATAAAAGGCGAAGAAACCATTTTAATGTCAGTAGGAGAGTATTAGAGAAGTCATTAGAATATATTCGATCAAGCAGGGAACGAATGTTTTTCGGATATTATTTTCCGTAAAATAAAACTGATGCCAATCGTACCGGAAGAAATGGGTAATTATCGTACCAGAGTAGCTGATAGCAGTGGATCTTTGTACTTCGTAAAACAACATCAGTCGCCTGCTCTTGTTTTGTTGTTGCTGTTGTTTTGGCTGCCAGCTAACCAAGTTGTGACTGGTATCCGTGACGTCGTCACAAGTCAAGTTATGTACCACACTCACACCCTCAGTAACTTACATTTAGTCTAGTGAGGTCAACTGGAGCCAGGCAGTTGGAGAATTTCTCTGCCTCGTTAGCTACATATTTCAAATTTTTGTGGTGAGTTCAGAACTTAGTCCAGAGGTTGCCATCTCGTGGCTTCGATATATTGATGACAGGAGCGATGCAGAGGTACTGGGTTCCCACGTGACGGGGGGAAAAAAAGATAAATAAAAAGCCATGATGCTCTGGAAAACCTTAAGTTTACGATGGGTCGGAGTGTCCAAGCTGGCTCTCCCGGGAAATGGAGTGGAGGAACCCAGCATTACTTACGACGACATCGGTGGATTAGAAGAAGTTAAGACAGTGGCGCAGGAACTTGTCCAGTATCCTGGCGAAGCACTCTGAGAAATTCCCCAAGTTTGACATGACTTCCAAGCAAAAGGTGTCCTTTCCCACGACCATCTCCTGAGAGCGGTAAGAGCCTGCTAACGAAGGGCTTCGCAAATGAATATCTGGCCAAACTTCAGTTTCATGGAGGGTTCTCCAACTGCCAACCCGTCATCCGGTTTGGTGAATCAGAAACTAAATGTGATGTCCAATCAGACTGGTACTTCTGCTCCTTGTGTAATATATTTTTTTTCCTTGAGTTGGTTATTATCTCCAGTCGGAAGGTACGCTCCGCGGGTGGTGATGCCTGCGGCGGCGCTGCTTTTGGTTCGTTTCACTGATGACATACTCACAGGAACGGGTGGAATGGAATTCTAAAAGAATGTCTTCATTATTGGTGCCATCGTTATATTTGATATCGCTGACCCAGCCATTCTATAACCGGCATTCCTCTCCCAGATGAAATATCTCTGGTACAGAACCTGAGGGATTGTCTCAGCACATATTTTCGGGTATATAGATCCCGAGGGATTGCCTCAGCACATATATTGAGTACAAATCTAGAGGTACTGTCTCAGCATATATCTCGGGTATAGGTCCTGAACGACTGTCTCAGCATATACCCATTAACTAAGCGAGGTGACACTGGAATACCTAGCTGAGGTGACAAATAGCTTCGCATTTGCTAATACGACGAAAATTTGCCGACGAGATTGAATAGTAGTAATTAGTTAAGCTACTAAAGCAGACATCCAGCAGGAAGAGTACTTACTTACGCACGAAAATATAGAGTTACAAGGAACGAGTCGTGTGAGCTACGTGTGTATTGTTGTGGAATGAAAGTCTGCAACCAACACATGGGTGAGGCAGAAAGAAAAGACAGCCACCCAGGTCAAATGAGTGACACTTGACAGTCACTGAAGTGTTTGCTTTCTGCGCAGCCATCGCTAACCCTCCCGATACCCAAGAGAGTAGTACAGGTAAATATACCATCCTCATCGGTGGCTTTCTACCACATGCTACTAGCAGAGAGAAAGAGATACGAGGGGAGAACTGTATTTGTGTGCGTGTGTGTGTGTGTGTGTGTGTGTGTGTGTGTGTTGTATGCTGTATACAAAAGACATTCTAGTAAGTATATTCTAGGTGCGTGCAAGATAGAGAAGGTGCACAGCCTATATGCCGTACCTCCTCGAGTCCTAAAGAGTGAGCCTGTGGGTTAGCTCAGATATTTGCTGTTTCATTTCTGTCTAATACTCAAGACATATTCTTCCTCTTGGCAGCTAACCTTGTTGCAGCCCATCCCTAAAAGAGGAGACCACCCTGACCCCTCCAACTATCACCTTACTACTCTCATTTATGCTGTCTCAAGAATCGTTGAAATTCTCCTAAACTTTCACTTTCTCACACAAGAATTCCATTCTTTCCTCACTGATCACTATTACGGATTCTTCAGCGCTTGGTCTACTGGTGATCTTCTCTTCTCTGTGATTCACCTCTGTTCATTCCTGTCAGGGATGTTTAGTGAGACCTTTGTCAACCCTCAACGCAAGGTTTTACTTTCTTAATTCACCTCCTTTGGGTTTTCTGCTTCTCCCTGTTCCCTGTTTCCTCTCTGGTAGTTCCATGGCAGAAGTCCCTCTTATGTAGATATTACTCCGGTTTCTGCTCTCGAAAACTGGCTGCTTTGTGTACCCCCCACTACAAGAGAGACTGGAAGCTTACAGTTCAAGATGATTACTCTCTGGCCGTTGGCAACGCAAGGGTGGGCCGTTGTGATATCTGTTTCTCCGCTTACCGTGCGAAGCTTTAGAACCCCTCACGTCTTTCGCAACCTGCCCCTCTCCAAAAGTCGAATCTTCCACTTCTTCCAATGCTCTAAAAATGTTTACGTCTTCTCTTCTGATTTCTCACTCCCTTTAACCACTTTTTCATATTCTCTCAACACATCTATCTGACCATCTCCTTTTTTCCCATTTTCGGTGAAACTGCTGTCAAAAAGGAAAAAGAGAAATTATACTTGGCACATAAATTATTTCCTTTTCGGTCTTTTCCGAGTGAGAGACTGCTTTTGTTCACACACTTCCCTGCATCATTTACACCACTTCGGGTACAAAAGTGGATTGTTATATATAAGAGTCATTTCACTGCCTATTGTGTCAGATGAATGGAGCCCTCCACACTTTCATCATAGTGCCTTTATTTTTTTTTTATCCTTAATTTCCATCCAGTGCCATAAGTATTCATATACAATACGTTTTGAATCTACTGAAGAAAGATTATTGCTTTTTCATCTGGTCATATGTCAAGGTAGGTCATATAGGTCATCAATAAAGTATAAACTCTTTGAACTATAAATGCATGCAAGTGATTGCTTTCCGTAGTAGATGACTTTTACAATCAGCATGGATGAAAAGTTTAGTTAAATATGCAATTTTCTCTTCTCTCTTCTTTTCCTTCTTCATTTCGTTTGTTCAGCGTACCGTTATGGAGAGATGGTATGCAATCACGATTACCCTTTCTGAATGACTTGCATGTCCACTTCAGGGAATGTTGAGAAACAATTCCAGCATTTATGATGACGATTTGCCTTTGCTACGTATTACTACTAGAAAAGCTGCCAGTAATTTTCATGGCCACGAGAATCAGTTGAGAAAAGTAGTGATATTGACAAGCCTATGGATGTCTTCTACTTTCGGGTCCTCTTCCTTTGCGGTGGATAATTTGGATCAGTCGTTCGTGACGGATTTAGACGGAAGCATCAGAATCTTTTCCTAACGTTAGAGTGATTTTTTTTTCTTTTCCGCAGGGGTGACCTGAACTGAGACTCCTCGAGGACATCTTGGATCAAAGTGACCAGCTGGTGAATCTTTGCGTATTAAGGTTCAGTGATCGTCCACATATAGTATGTTTGATTAATTTCCTAGTTTACATATTCATTATTATCCATGTATACGTCCTAGATATTTTGCAGCTTAGTTAGATCTTTTTCTCGTTTTCAGAGTAAATAGTGGATTCCTTTCTGGCTCAGTTTACACTTTCGTGTTCCGTGAGTGAACTGCAATAAGTTGAACGTTTACGGTCTTGCGTTTCGTGATAAAGCTGGAGAAGGCTGTTCTTGTGTCTTCTGTTCTTAATGATTTATATCAACATCCAAATTGTACTCACCTCCAAATTCTCTTGTCCAAGTGGTATCTAGCTACACGGCAAATGATTCTAGTTGACTCATGTAGGTTGAGAAAATATATATTAACAGGACGCATCAGCTTTGGAAATATTTTGTAGATGATAAGAAAATTAGTTAATGTTTGGGACACTTCTGGGATCGAGTCTTGGGCCACAGCCAACCTAGCTGTTCATCTTCCCCTTTGGGGCTGCTTGATGAATGATTACCTAGCTTAGACTGGTGTGTATATGTGTTTGTACATACATAAGAGAACAGACACGGTACATGTTAAAGGCTACGAGGCGTTGGAACTCGAGAATGAGAAATCTTTTCCCTTAATACACAAATAATAATGGCACACACACACACACACACACACACACACACACACAATGATATAAGTATGTACATCAATATATTCACAAACCCATTATCCAGCACAGCAACAGAGTGTTTGTGTTGCAGATCAAATTTCGTTCTCAACATCTGCAACTCCAACTACACAGAGGCTTTGACTTGCAGCCGCATCTGGTAAGCTCTTTGCAAGCTTTGACCGCCCTCGACAAAGCAATCATCCCGAAAAACCACTTTTGGTGTTAACACAATCCGCGGCGCCACTAGTGAACTAGGCTGGCTTAAATAATGCCTCTTTTTAAGAGTGTTCAGCGTCTGATATCTGTGTAAAGAACATCTTCAGCACGTGTATAGTCAGCATATGACTGATTTTCTTTTGTAACGCATTAGAAATAACTTCACGATCACTTCACCAGCGATGAAGAAGCGCGTTTCATAGGCATGGCAATCCTCGAAGAGATGCCCTGTTTCTTGTCTCAAAACCTTCAGCCATTATTTACAAACACGGTTACACAGAAGACTCTCTTCAAAAGCTGGATACTTTTTCTTGCTTTGGGGTAAGAGGAGGGAGAGAGAGAGAGAGAGAGAGAGAGAGAGAGAGAGAGAGTGTGTCACTTGGGGATTAACAACCTCCACGTCTGGCATTTACATCTAATAAGAAGCCGGCCGACATTCATGCAACACCGACAATCTATTGGCGTTCCTAGTACAGTTAAGTCTTTAGGAGTAACCGACAGCTGATGCTGCCGGGTACGCAAGGTCCATCGGCTTTCCGAAAAATCAGAATCTGGGAATAAGAAAAGAGATGAAGAAAATCTAAAGCCCAATAACTGTCATCTCTCTGCTGAGGGAGTGTGGTAGTGTGCCTGATCCGTAGGTGTTTACGGGAAGATCGGCAGAGCTCATAGCTTCTTCCCTCCCACAAGTGGTAAATGCAACTGATGCGAGAGGTAGATGATTTCAGCAGTGAGTAGGTAGTGGGACATATCCATATAAGCGGCACCGATAAACATGTATGCAAATATGAGATCTGATACGTCTGTGCGCGTGAGTGTGTGTGTCTGTACTTATACTTTCCACATTCTTGATCTCTCATCCCCTTATTTGATGCAGTGATATAAGATTGCATGATGAAGGACATGAAAATGGTTGGGGTCTTCGACTCCCAATCAGATCTAATAGGAGGTGGGAGGTGGGCAGGAGAGGGTTGTACCATAGGAAATCTTCCATCCTTGGTAGTCAAGGGTTTTTGTTCTAGTAGGCTGGTCAGATCCTTTTCTCCTAATCACCCTCAATTTAATGAGGCTGAGTAGAGAAGAGTGATCGCCAACTGTCTCATGTCTTAAAAGTCTTATGCCGAGTTTAGTTTGATTTTCTCAACCTTCAAAATCT
>JAUUDW010190055.1:0-14512 GCA_032361385.1 Panulirus guttatus | reverse complement strand
ATATTCAGGTAAACAACGATACTACGGATGCCGTATTTTGCGAGCATAATTAGTGGTACAACAGCCTAACTCAGCCCAACCGTCAGCAGGTGTTGATATTAATACTCGGCGCCTGACACAGTCCGCTTCATAATGATGTCGTAAAGTCTCGTCCAGGCCTTGCTATAAGTTACGAGGCAGTAGTGAGTGAGCTCGTTATACCTGACCCAGGCCAACCCCGTTTGGATAAACCATTCATACGTGTTCTACAGCGCTGTGTAGAAGTATTATCAAGTCGGAAAATCGGGCTCAGTATTTCAATGCACTTTTACTGTATTCTCCTATTACTACAGTATTAGAGTGAATAGGAACGATGTGGTATACTGGGGTCGACGTGCTAGCACTCAATGGACTGAACCAGGGCTTGTGAAACGTCTATGGAACCTGGATGTGGACAGGGAGCTGTGGTTTCGGTGTATTGCACATAACTGCTAGAGAATGAGTGTGAGCGGATGTGGTCTTTTTTCGTCTGTTTCCTGGCGCTATCTCGCTGACGCAGGGGGTGGCGATGCTGTTTCTTGTGGGGCAAGGTGGCGCCGAGAATGAATGAAGGCGAGCAAGTATGTGCGCGCTTACACACACACATACATACACATACATAACCCATGCTTTGACTTTGTATTTTCCTTAGACGGATACCTTACACTTTCATTAAAGAAGACAAAGAAAAATTTTGAAAACATATACATAGATTTACACACATGTAGATAAATGTGTATGCATCTAGATGTGGCGGAAGATATGCGGAGAATTGACATGATAGTTTCATATATTTCACCTGAAACTCTAAAAACAGTCCCTATGTAGTTCAAGGATTTTTGTTAAAACATTATTTCTTAACAGATTTGTCCATAACCTCCAGTCTAGGGTTGTCAGGAATTCACTGTTGCATCCGGTAGGAGGCTATGAAGAAGTAGACTTCTATGAAGCCTAATCACTTGCTCAGTGATGTAGGAAATATCATGGTATCTGAAGTATTAAGGGTATGTCGTCGGTCTCAAAATGTTAATCATCAGCTTATACGTTCATCTGGTTATTTTGCTCCTGACAACATTCCCACCGACTGCAGCATGATTACCACTTCCACCATCACCACAGCGCCCTTTACATTTCCTGTTACTTTGCTTTCTACTTTCACCTTTCATCCCAGGTAAATCCATTAAGCCACTTCTGTTCTTCAGTTAGTACAATTTCTACATCAGCTCTAGTCTTATCTTGTCTCTCTAGATCAGGAATAACTTACAGGTCCTTCCTTGGTAACCACGTATATATAGTTCATCGAGCCATGGCACCTCTCAAACTCTCTCATTCAGAAGACTTTAGAATCCCTGGCCTAATCTAGGAGCAACGTTAAATGCGAAGATTCGTGGTAACTGGCACATAAATCATCATGAAAGTTTCTTGAAATTCTTTCTGTATGGGGGACGAATTACTTGTGTTTGAGAGTAGTGGTGAAACACACAAAGTATACTTTTAGAGGTTTAACCTTCAACCTTCAAATAAAGTTTTTTGACAGCACAAACTTCGAGTCATAAGCATGATCAGCAAAGCAACAGCTTTTTCGGTTAATGATGGAGGTTGGACGTATCGGATCCCAGGATAGATGACCCTTCAAGTCATTACCAGTTAAATATGACCTCCGCTTTGGCAATGATTATTCTCTTTTTTGCTCTATCAGATACTTATTCTTTCGGAAATACGAGGTGGGGATTAACGGGGATATCTCTTTAGATACAGCTAGAAAAGATGTCTTAAGCTGATTTACGACACCTAAGACTGAGTACCAAGAGACAGAGACAGTACTCGATAGGGAACCACACAAACGTGCTATTCCCACGATGGTTCTAATCTCGCCGTTTAAGAGCTGTGGTTACATATCGTCGTATTCACTTCATGTCATTGTATGAGGAACCAGGTAACCAGTTTCGAAGGATATTTCTTGATACAGAGCTGAAGCGTTTCCATAGTGCTTGCATGGACCTGATGGACGCTGTCTTTATCATTCGAATCCGTTTGTAGTATCTTTTAGGTCCTTTAAGGAACGTCTTTTCTTAAATGCCGTGATTGTATCTAACGACGTTCATAGTTTAGTCTTCGTCATTTCTTAGTATCCTCGCTCAACTTACACCCTTTCGTTGCCCTCCTTCCGGATCTCCTTCTCAACTAACAAAGTGCTGTTATAACGCCTTGTGTTTTCTATCGCTCTTCAAGAGAGTCTTTTCTTATCAGGCCACACCTGCCGAAGTATGATAGAGAGAGAGATCTACCTCAAGCCTTATACTTCACGATTCATTCTCTCATTTCTAGCGTTTTCCATTTTTCATCATCTCTTATAATTTCGGTCTCCAACACTCTCTATTCGTTCGTAATTCATCTTTAATGATTTCTCTCAGATTCCTCAAGTTCTCTGATCTCTCTGGTTTCTCCTTCTTCTTCTTCCCCAGATATGATATTGCCACATATCTCATACTTACTTGCTTCTCAATTATTCATCATGTTCCTCTTTCTTGCACTCAGGTGTCCGAGAAGGTGCGGTACACACCAGCTAACACACTAAAGCCTTAGATCGATCATCTGCTGGTCTCATATTACCGGTGATCCATCAAAGCTGGATGCTGTATTGGCCTAAGAAACACACAAGGTGAGTCTCTCTGTTTAAACAACAAATTAATCACATTCAGTACGATGATAAGGACATATTTCATAAAACTGTAAATCATACCGAGCTGGATGCGAAAATTAATCACGAACCTCCCAGCGAGAGACAATCAAAGAGTGATCTGATAGTTCGTTGTGAGAACCAATTTGTCTTGTTGCTGAATGAGGCAGAGCACTTGTCTTCCTCGCGTGGCGCCGGTCATCAGGCACTAAGAACTTGAACTGCAGGCCGAGTCCATAAACCGATCGTTTTAACAGGCGTAGCAGGTCGTAAGCGCTAGGACGTATTTCACACGCCTTACCAAGAGATCATAGTTCACAGCCTGTACAAATGACCAAGTCTTTACCACAGATCATTCCATGAGTTAGAGTCGCAATTCGTGAATTTCAGGATATCATCCATAGGGCGTATTCTTAATTAGTTTTCACTAGTTATACTTCTCAGATTTTATCAACGGATCCTCGTGTCGAGGGTAATACGCCAATTATAGTTAACCAATTTCCCGGTGAGGTGGTTTTAATTGCCAAGTTGCTCAGGCATGTATTGATCATGATAATATGAAAGTATTATCTGATATGGAGGAGATGGGACAAAGGCTTCACTATTCTCAAGCCTCAGGCTACCTCTATCGCTCTGTCAACCGCCTCAAATCGTCCCAGAATTCTATTGCTTTGTTATGATCATTACACTCAGTTTGGTATCATCTTGCACAATAAAGTAACAGATTATACTGTATATAAGAACTAGTCAGACACTGCATGGAGGATGAACTGGTTTCCAGCGAAGAGGAAAATAAACCTAGGACACACCCAGCTATTAGTTTTAGAAGACTGAATGACATGAACATAAAATGAGGTGTCACAGAAGACGAGATAAGATTTATGGATGGTCTGGCAGCATGGGTCTTATTATTAGTCACATTGTGGACACCTCTGGTGGTTGTGGCAGCCTAGGAGTCTCGGGCGCTTGACTGCAGTCATCTCTACCATAATGTGAACGAACACCTTTGATTAAGGATGTGGCAGCCTGGGTCTTAAGCCCACAGACATTGTTGTAATGAATGAGAAGTCGATAGCTATGCCCTTATGAGCTGCGTCCAATCAACTTGCCTTGGTAGGAATTGCAGTAAAACCCTTGGCGTACATCAACAAAATCCCGTCTCTGGAAGCTGCATCATGTGAACATATTGTGCCCCAGGTACGAACGAGTGTTCCCAAGAACTCAGATGCAGGTGAGATAAAGATTAAGACGGGTTCCAGCACTCACGGCTATTTGGTTCAGTTCCAGATATACTCATCCAAGCCTTGGTGTTAATTTACTGATTTCATACGTGCATAACCACTAGGTATAATAGGATATTTAACAAAAGGCGATACGTACTCTAACAAAAGGTAAGCACTTGACAGACAGACGGTAACATGTGCACGTTTTAACGTTTATCATGACTATGATGTCATCTACAAAACAATAGAGGTATCAATTTGATTGTGCTAACACTCTGGCGTTGATCTTTTTTTTTCTAAACTGAAAATAAAGTCACAAAGCAGATGGTAGCCAACAAAGGATAACCGTTGACGCTGAAAACAGTCAACTGAAAAGCTTTGTTCAGCTTCAGTAATAACGCACCGATGGACTAATGTGTACGGGAGGTGACAAAGGCAGAAGAAAATGGAAAAGCAGGGAATTGTAGCGGTAACATAGACGTGATAACTGTCATGGTTAGGGAGGTTTAAAATGGCTTGGGGAATATGCTTTGAAATGTGTGTTGGATGAGAGTTTCAAATGGAGAAAAAAAAGAAAGAATGAATAGATGAATGAAAGAATGAATAAAAGGTACCTTAAAAGATACCACAATCGCTGCAATGAGTGCTGCCGCCGACAGGGTAATGGACGGGTAACAACTGCACTTCACACCAGGCCCAGAGGTCAAGCCAAGCGAGTCTCCTAGTGTTTACCGCTAGCAAGATGGGGGAAAGAGAGAAAGCTGACTCCTCCACTTTTTGCCATTCGAAAAGGACTTTTTGATCTTGGTAAAGTCATGTATCTAGACTCAAACGGTATTTACATCATTCTTGTGCTTAATTTTTCGCTATCAATGCATATTTTCTTTGTCCTTTCTCCCTCCATCTTCTCTACTTTTTTGGAGACTTTACCGCTTTATCCTCCTCCTTACGTCTCCCTGCTTTACCCTTCCTTTTTCCTCTCTCTCTCTCCCTCACAAGGAATCAAGTCCTTCCCTCCCATGATCTCCTGTTCTTCCTCGTATCCTTCTTCCTCTTGCTTCACCCTTCTTTTCTCTTCCGTCTTCATCCTCCTCCTGCCTCCCTTTCACTTCTTTATCCTCATTTCTCTCCTGCATCAACAACTTCATTCTTCGTTTTTTTTCTCCAGTCTTTCCCATTTCCATTTGGTCTATTCTCATTCTATGACTTCACTGCACTCCCTCTTTCCTTCCTTTCCTCGACCTGCACATACTCTTCAGTCTCTGTCAGTGGAAGCAGACAAAAGTACACTCATACATATTTCAATACAGACACACACAAATACACGCAAAGACTTGTACACACACACACACACACACACACCAGAGCAAGCACAGTTATACAACAGTGCACCATGAACTCTCCCGCTAGTGTAACCTTGACAAACGGTTCATAATTCTGCTTCCCACACTCCTCAGCACGATGGAAGCGAAGGGAGATACACAACACATCATCTAGGACGAGGTTGGAAACGTGCAATCCAAATTAGTAACGACGAGGGGAGAAAGCCTGGTTGCAATAGAGATGTTGTGGTGAGGTGTGATATATCTACTGCCCCTTGGATGTCGTTGACTCGAGAGCTTTGACACTAGGAAGACTGTAACACTGCTTGTCATGCATGCTGTCTCGTAGTTCTTCTTCATCCTCATCACTTCAGTGTCCTGGACGCAAGCACCCCAGGCGTTTATGTGTTCAAGAGAGTTAATATGTTCACATCTGAGATGATACCAAGGAACGTGTGACACGGTAGGTAGTTAAGTGATGCGGTGTTTGTTGCTCACTGTCACCGTATTTCCTATGAATCATTTGCTTATCTTTTGTAGTTCACTTTAGAAGCAATAATCTCTGCCCGCAGATGACTGGAGATGGGGGGAGGCGGAGAATTTAAAAGGATGGCAGAAGAGAATACCATGAGTAAGAGGAGCCTGACCGGGAGAAGCACGTGAGAGGATGAGAGGAAGGCAAAGAGAGAGGATGAAAGACGAGGAGAAAATATAAAAAAAGGAGAAAAAATGTATTAGTTAATATTGGGAAGAACGAGGGGGAGGAGGAGGAGGAGGAGGAGGACTAGGAGAAGACGAAGAAGAAGAAGAAGAAGAAGAAGAAGGAGAAGAAGAAGAAGAAGAAGAAGAAGAAGAAGAAGAAACAGTAACTACAGCTAGAGACAATGGTCACACCTTGCATGGGTCGAGAGAGGAGGTACGCCATCAGTTATACGAACTTATGCGTGAGTGATACAACAGCGGCCAGCTTTCACCTTGCACCTTCCACTCCCATACACACACACACACACACACACTACACCTGGCAAGCAGGTGTGATGATGACTCGTTCCCCTGCCTGCTGACGTAGTGCACATTCTTGGGCAACGATTCACCCGAGCAGTTCTTGGAACATTTTCTCGTCATTAAACACATATGACGATGTGTCTACGTCACGTCTCTCTGTGTACGACTCAAAAGCCGGAGGGCCGGCTATAACAATGTAGTTCAAAACGTATACACGTCTGCCTGCATTCTTTTGATCAGAGTCAAACTTGAGCTTGCTTATTATCCACTCATGCAGATGAGGTATTGAAAGCCTTCCTTTAGGTTCCTAGAGAGTTCAGAAAACTTAAGGTTCAATTTTGAACTGAGACCTTGGGGAGAAAAAAAAAATCCTGCTAGACATTAACGTACACGCTCCTTAAGGAAATATCTGATAATCAAATTAACTCGAGCCGATCGTTGCAGTTCGCTTCGTCATCATAATCCTGATGACTTTGCTGTTAATCTTCTCCACCAGCGGTCATCATCCCAATCTAAGATAGAGTCACTGCGAAAAGGGATCCAAACATCTTTCTTGTAACTGCTGATATTTTTCCCTATAAAGGATGATCTCTGGAGAAATAATCAGGCTAGAACTTACGAAGTTCACGTGTTCTCTTCACTTTAAGGCGATAGAATTACATTCTACAGACAGATAGCTAGTCGAAGTGTCCCTAACTTGTAAAATTACACTCCCTAAAGGATTTTAAAATGAAAGTGTAAGCATGATGCATCATAGAGGATGTGTATCTATGTACTGCATACCCAATCTATTGTTCAGATGTGGGTACTGACCCAGTTAATATAATGTATCTTAAACACTGAAGACATGGGAACCTCAACCCACTTCTGTTAAGTGAACTCATACGTTACTCTACTGTTCAAATGTATGGATACTAACTCTTCCTGTATTGTGCTTGCTACTGTGTGTTTAATACATAGAAACCCCCCAGCTCCCCTCTGTAACTTACCTCATATTTACCTATATCAATACCTATACGCTAATGTTTGTCGGATACCTGTAATGCCCTACCCATTCCATGGCAAGTGAAACTGAAAAGATAGCTATCAAACTAACGACCTTGCACACGCTCGTGATCCTTTACCAAACGCTTGAACCCTACACAGGGCGTTTTCTGCCCGATCATCAAGCGGGATGAAAGCATTGGACCGGCCTTGTCTCTGTCGAGGCGTATAGCCACGACCCGTCATTAGAGCCAGACTAGCAATAAAAAAAGCATCGTCAGGGTTGTGCTACAGACCCTAACATTCCTGCATTCGTGGCCTTGAGACCTGTCCGGCGACGGGACATTGGATCTCAAGGGATGAGGAGTAGTAGAAGGAGCAGGAGGAGGATGGTATTGAGTAGGAGGTGAGGAAGGAAAAGCAGCGAGTGTCTGAAGAAGCTGAAGAAAAGCAAATGAAGTAGAGATGAATTAGCATGAGTAGGGAAGCATAACAGGAGAACTGGTAATGGTGGAGGAGAAAGAGCATCATATTTAACAGAAGATGAATTACGATGATGATAATGAAGGTGATGATGATGATTATTAGGAGGATAAGTATAGATAAGTAGAAGAATAAATGAAGGGTTATGAGGGAAAGAGAGAAAAGGGGAAAGAGAAGAAAGGGATGAACAGGAGGAGATTACTGAACAAGAGAAGAAATTTTAAAGAAAGAGAAGAGGAATCAGGATAATAATAAACATTAGAATAAGAGACATTAGAATAAGAGGTACAACAAGCACATCGTTTAAAAACAGAGAGGAGATTAGGGAAAAGCAGAAGGATGAGACAAGGATGAAAACAGAAGAGGAGAGGAATGAGATAAAAGCAAGAAGGAACAGAGACTGAATGTAAAGAAGCAGCAGTAGGGTCGTGGTGGAGAAGGGGGAGCTGCGTGCTGTCACCGAAGCGTTGCGATGTGCACCGAGGTAATGGTCGGATGATAGCCACTGGTCCTGAGAAGGTTGAATCATCAGATTTACAGCTCGATCACAGAGAAGTGTGTGTGTGTGTGTGTGTGTGTGTGTGTGTGTGTTTAACTTCCTATCTACAGCTCAGAACAGCCCGAGAGATTGGTCCTCCACGCCTGCCTCTTTCGTGAGATCTGGGAGATAAAGAACACTCGTGGACGGCTCCTTGAGACTTAGCCCAATCCTCAACCCACTGCCAAGTGTACAGCTCACCCTTCACAACAGTTCCACTTTTCCGGTGGGACTTTCACACTCACGCCTTCACCTTGGATTCAGCAACTCCATCATACCTTCGTCTGCATTAGCGTTTTTTTTTTTTCCGAAATAACTTTACCATGTGGCATCCGTATATCACCACAATAGATACCTGCGTCAGTACGCGTATAAAATTTCAACCTGGCTAGAGACAATGATAAAAAATCATACATCGTTAAAAAGACGACGGAAGTGACGTGGATGATAATTTTGACGACGAAGTAGCAGGTCGCACAGAATGATTCGGGTAACGACATCAATGATTGTTATTACCGAGCGCACCCATCTCCCTTCTGATTCTCCTCCCTGGTTACGATCACGCATGAATATTCAGACAGCCCACAGCCTGAGCCTTCGAGGACCAATCCCTGCTTGGCTCCTCCTCCTCCTGATTCCATTTATGGGGAACGACAATACAAGGAGAGAGGTCTCCAGCCCTCCGCTCCCGACCCCGTTATTCGCCTCATATAACGTACAAGAGAAGCGTGGCTGGTTTCCCTATTCCTCTGGCCTTAGGGAACAGAGGAAATACGTGATCCAGATTCATGAATCGTGTACGTCACGTACTATGAAGTGTTTTCAGATGATGAGTCGTGTAAGTTACGTATTTTGAATTGCTTCCAGATGAACGAGTCACGTGAGAGATGATGAGAATGTTTGTTTGTGGACTGAGTTCCAGCAACATCACATCCGAGTACACGTATGTGACAGGAAAGACAGCAACCTGGGCCAGGGAGGGGGACTTGACACCCACTGCTGGGCATTCTGTGCTGTTGTCACTCACTACTCCTTCCGGTATTCAGGCGGTAATACCTCCCAGGTCGGTCGGTGACTGCCTGCCAACAACTAATTATCATCATCATCATTATGATTATTACTAGCATCATCAATATTAGTAGCATCATTGTTTTTATTATCATTATTATTATTATCATTATTATTATTATTATCATTATTATTATTATTATTATTATTATTATTATTATTATTATTATTACTATTACTATTATCATTATTACTGTTACTCTCATCATTATCATTATTATTATCATTATAATCATTATTACTATTATTATCATTATCATTATTATAATCATTAGTATTATCATTATCGTCGATGTTAAGGAATCACCGACTGGATAGGAACAACATAGCCCCCTTTGTGTCGGAAGGGTTTGTAAAGGTGGCACAGCGAACCGGTACTTCGGTGGGTGTCAAGTTCCCATGGTCGGCCCAAGTTACTGTCTCTCATTTTGCGCCTTACTCATATGTGGGCTGCTGGCATTCAATCTTCAAGCACACATTCCTCTCCATCTCATATGTAACAATGTGACTGCACGTGCCTTTCACGACTCTTAAGTCAAGATTACCGTTCGTTTACTGCTACTCGGTAGCCTTGTCTTTAAGCAAAATCTCGTTGTAGGTGCTCCTTGGTTTACGGTAGTAGCTCCCTAGCTAGCTATCTATCTGAAGGAGATAGTGTGTTGCTGAGGTGAAAGAAGCGTACTGGCAATTCGGAGAACCTGAGATGAGAATATAGTTTTGCTACACAGTGCTCGATTTTTCGCTTCCTCATCCTTGGCCCTCGTGTTGTGCTTAACCGAGAAAATAATCTTACTGGTATATTCTTCAAGGGCGACTCTTTTAAAAGGCAACATCCATTCGGTATCTTTATATGCGTAATTGGGATAGATAGATATCCTCTCGTTCATATTACTCTCAACACAATCTCATGGAAATGAAGTGTTAAGTCTCGGTCTATAAAACCACACCACCATTTGGGAGGTCATAACACTGCCAATTACTTCTGCGTCCGAGAAGCCATTAAAATCACATAAAAATCCCTCTCAAGAACCAGCCCAGCGAAGAGCATCCCAGCAGGATCTACAGCAGTCGGCGCTCAGCATCTGACAATATTGGACTTGAGGGCATATTCTTATAGGACCAGTTTTTCCTCTGATACACATGCTAATTGCGGGGGGGTCGAAAGAGTAGCCATACTTGGCCTCATCTTTTCCCCTGCTTGTAGACTGTTAGAAGCAGCAGTGCTCCAAGTCCTTGTACTTCGGAGGCTTGCGTTCGTGAGGCCGATGGTCCCTGACGAGCTAGAGTTTTAGTGTCGTGAGACTACACCAGCTCTTGGAAACCTTGATGATCTTTATCTGAAGAGACTTTACACCGCGTTCACTTGTTTTTCCCTCCAATGCGTCATTCCAAGGCCACTCATACCTCTGTCTGGTCTTTTAGTGAGGGGATAACATCGTAGGGTAGAAATTTTTCCTTATGAATGGACTCGGACTAACTTCGTGAGGCACCTCCTCTTAGAGACATACTAGGGTGTCTGGGGACCGAGGCTATTTGAATGACCTCCTAAGAGGATATTGAATGGGATGTGCAGGAAGCACCTACGCAAATAGGAACCTCTTACGTTACACTCCAGCCACGCTAATCCTTATGGGATATTTCTCTCATATCTGAGATCAGTTGTATCAAGTGGTTTACGTCCCATTCATTTTCTTGAACTGTTCAGCATGACAGCCTTTATGCCTAAGGGAAACTTTTCATCATCATCTCCACCGACAATCCACATCCTTCTCGAGAACATGAGCAATTGGAAGAGGGTAATTTCGGCATATGCTTACATTACATGTTAACACACCCTCCTCTCGAAACACAGTCACACCTCCAGTACCATATGCAAGGGACGTATCATCAAATGCCTCTGTTCATGAGAAGTATACATTTCATGTACATGGTCACCTCATTTGGCGGACATCAACATCTTAATAAAGAAGATATCATCATTTAACGCTGTATAACTTTTCTGAAACAGCGTTTTATCGTGCCACTAAACCAAACTAGAACACCTCCGTGGAGAACGAAAAATACCAACACTTACTGTGCTCATAGCAAAATCATTTCCGTGCAACTGTTCCATAATGACAGAAGAAAAAGAATAATTATACAAGACCACAACATCCTGATCGGTTAGTGCCACACTGAGACCAAATCCTCTGCACACAGCTGATGGCGCTGTATAATCTATGAATCTCAGAGGAAGCTCTCGTACAGAACAGCCTTTCGCCTATCTATTTCTGACGTCCGTTGGGTGTACGACGTCAGAGGACGGTGTCCGTTCTGATGGTTTTTGATGACTCTGTTGACTATCGTCAGCCAGGCACAGATTACGTTAGAGGAAAAGTGATGAGTATGATTCCGAGTGGAGATGTCCAGGTACAGGTCCTAGACCCTCCCTATGGCCTGCTGGCGTTAGTATTCCTACCCCATACTCACCACCCCATACTATTCTTACCCCATACTCACCTCCCCATACTATTCCTACCCCATACTCACCACCCCATTACCGATCATTTGGTGTTCGAACAAAAAAAAAAAATAAAAAAGGTGTAGCGGATAGCGTTTCCGTCGCATTTGTGGGCCGCATAGGTTCGAATCCTGGTTGCGGCAGTCGGTCTACAGTCAACTCAGCTGTTCATCCACCCTAAGGGGTTGGTCGATAAAATGGGTACCTGGCTCATGCTAAGGTATATATATCATAATAGTATGTTTATAATCTTTCTGCATACATTACCCTCACTGTGTCTGATGATGCCCCTGTAAGATTATTTGCCAAAATAGAGTAAACGTTAAAAGGAAAAGTCACAAAAGACGAGAAAAATGTGAGAGAGAGACTTTCCAAGCTTTGGAGCGGGTGCTTTTACGCCCATGTAAGAGGTTCATGACCGATGACCGAGGAGGAGGAGGAGGAGGAGTAGAAGACTTAACGTCACATTAGCTCCTTAAGCGATTCATAATTGTGTCGGGTCGCAGGTGGGGTTCCACTCGTCAGCCTCGCGGTAAGTGTTTGTCCCACTGTGCTCAGATGAGATGTTATCGCGCGAGGGTCAGTCAGGCTGTGAGAGGGGAGGGGGGGAGAGAGAGAGCTGGTTGGCCGGTGGAGCATTGTGTTCAACTCGCATGTTACGGGACTTTCCCAGATGAGGCTATAAATGTATTCATTATTAGCATATGACCTGTGTACCGTATGCTTCGGAAGTGCATGAGAGAATACGGAATTATATACGGTCACGAAATATTACGAAAAGCATATAGGAATAATCTCCTGTTTCACGATAACAGTGGGGCCATCGCCGATGAATAGGACGGTATTGGTTTTCGATTGCCGGATGTGTGGGAATATTATTCGTGGTATCCAAGGTCTTGATTGCCTGAAAATTGAATATCTCTGCAGGAGTCTAGTTTCAAGACCTTTTCCTCCAGTAATTTCAGAATTTGTTTGCCTAATTACGGATCAAGATAGCCTTTCATTTCCCAATAGTCTATAGTCACATATGTATCTGTTATAGTTTTTCCCATCAAACTACTCATGGCACTTCATTCCTGTACCAAAAGACACCAGAGAGTAGCAAGTCTAATGTGTAACTACTGGTGGAGATGTTTGGACACGACGCTCTCTCAGAGGACTCCCAGCGACACCCAAGCCCCGCACTTTTTGTATCTCAAATTTCATCATGATATCTGGGAAGATAACGGATGCCTGGGTGGCGAAGGCTGACGCGACCACACAGACAGAGATCTGGTGGATGTGACAGCGACTGTAATATAGGCCGTTGGATCTAAGGGCGGCTCCAGTCGACGACACTGGTGAGGAGAAACCTAATTCACTGGCTGACATGCCCACCACGCTGTCCCTGCTAGTAACCTTACCTGATGCCATCTCCTGTCACCTCCTTTTGTTTCTTTTTTTATCCTAACTGAGACGGCGATCGGCATTCGAACTCGAGCGAGCTCGATCCCGAGCAGCCTGCGAATGCGTGACGGTCAGGAATGCCAACCGTTACGCCGTGGAAGCCCATGTTGTCAGTATGTGATTCCACCTCCTGGAGTTACCACGTAACATCACCCTCCTGAACCATATCTTGCTCTCATCACCGCCTACTGACTCAAGATTACAGGCCATTACTAGGCATCATCTCGTAGGGCTATCATCTCAATCTCAGCAAAAAAAATAACACCACTTTCATCACTCGACTCTCCTGAGCGCCTTATACATTCCTGACATCTGAGATCTCCACAGCATCTGTGCTGAAAGTATTCGTCCGACTTGTGAAGTGCGAGGTACAAAACAGATGGGAAACATTACGAAATGCTTGGTGCACATTATGTAATCATGTCGAAGAAAATGAGATCCGTAAGTGTGTAATACGTTCTGTTTTTTCGTACCAACTTTTACCACCTAGTTACTCATTGCCAATGTTCATAAGCTGACAGCAGCTGAATCACTATTGTGTGGTGTACCACCAATACGAGTGAGGCAGGTCGCCGATGAAGGGCCAACAGAACAGCATAATGCGAAGACTGTGTGTGGTCGATGTCCACAAAGATCTTAAATTTGACTCGATCGTCAGAACCACTTGTCTACATCTTCCTCGATCTCCTTTCACCTCACTTCATCCCAAAGCCTCTCTCTAATCACCCTAAGCAGAACCTTTCTATCAAGGCCTTTGCAAACGGTAGTAGTTGTTGATAAGGATTAATATCAAAGATGGAAAAGATGGAAACTTCACATCAGGTTTACAAGTAAGTTTTTTCAGCCAGTATAAAAACACTGACTTTTGCGACTTTGTCATGGTTTGTGGTGGCAAGACTGGACAATTAGCGATTCACTATATGATTTTCTGTGGAATTATAATCCATCCTGAATGAAACTTAAACTGAAAGTACCTGAGAGTGTCATGTTTTGAGTTTTAGGTGTTATCTAGCGAAATTACTTCCCAGTAGACAAAACTTAAACTTACTTGTGAAGGTCAAGACGAGAAGGTCAAAGAATGGCAGGAGCAACAGCGCGTGACTGATTACAGAAAACTAAATTTCGTACGAGATCTAAAGAGCAGGAGTGCGAATTGGAACGGACACAGGAATTTCTTTATTAAAGATAATCTGAAATATCACTTCAGCATGCACTTTTTGCTGCTCTAAAAACAAAAGAAAAGGC
>JAUUDW010189945.1:0-14512 GCA_032361385.1 Panulirus guttatus | reverse complement strand
TGGACGTTAACAGCGGTATAAGCGCAGGATTACAGGCCAGGCCCCGCCTGCGTGGTATATTGACCTATTGACCAACATGTTCCGGGACCCCACTGCGTTGCTCGCTAACGAAGCCGCAGTTAAGAACAGCAGGGTGGCCCGTGCACAGGAAATTCTTCCGGAACACACCATAAGGTGAGGCGAAACCTTGTTTCTTTCAGTCTGTCACCTGCCTACTGCTGCACCTTCGTCAGGACAGACGGATTTCCTCAAGATCACTTTTTTTTTTCACCTACGAACATCTTATCAGGATTATATAAGAGCAATATAGTAATTTTCTATGCTAACCCCCCCCCTTACCTGGACAACTTCTCATCTTCCAAACAGCTATAATTAGCTGTAGGTTTCCTTAGGGAAAGACAGTCCCAGAATGAGCCACTATGGATATTCCTCCCCCGAGTGAATGATTCAGTGAATCACATCTTTCGTGTCAACCTTAAAGCTCACATAAAGTTCATCATGGCTGGAACGAAATAAGAAATGTGAATCTTGTCATCTCCTACGGTCCTCATGAACCAAACTGACAGACCACGAGAATGATAAAGACATTTAATTCTCCCAGGGAACGTCTTCAGATATCACGACCGATCTCCGAACTAAATTCGTATATCGTTTAAAAGGTTATAATATATACCGTTCCTCATCAGTGAATTATAAACATGTCTTCTCCCATTCGGAATTCCATTTCTTATCATCTTTGGATGGGGAGGGAGGATAAATCTAGAGTTACAAGACGTATTCAATAATTGTTGCTTTGCAAAGAAAATCCTAACACGGCCGTACAGACTGAAGGATGTAAGAGAGCGGTACACTATTCTGTACATGCTGTTGTGTAAGTGGTACACCGCTTTGTACCTACCGTGGTGTACGTGGTACACTGTTCTGCACTTAGCGTTCGGTACGTGGTACATTGTCCTGTACGTGGTACGTGTGTCTATCTCGAATAATGATGATAACAATAATGATAATGATAATAATAATGGTACTGATAATAATGATAATTATGATAATAGTCAGGGTAATGATAATGATAATGATAACCGTGTACATGTACCTCTCGAGCCAACCTTCTTTCCACAACCTCACAGTTCGCATCCTGTGTACAACGCTCTGGGTCGTGTGTCAACCATGGCGCCACGAGAGGCGGGGTGGGCTGGACAGCTGCTGCCGCTACTGCTGGTGTTGGTGTGCATCACCCTGACCCACGGTAAGCTGGGATGATGGACGGTAAGGCGGTTTCACGACGGTTAGGTAGACTGGACTTGATTGCCAGTTTCCCGTGTTAGCGAGGTAGCGCCTGGAACAGACGAAGAATGGCCACATCCGCTCACACTCAGTCTCTAGTTGTCAAGTGCAATGCACAGAAGCCACAGCTCCCTATCCACATCCAAGCCTCACAGGCCTTTCCATGATTTATCCTGGACGCTTCACATGCCCTGGTTCAGTCCGTTGACCGCACGTCGACTCCAGTACACCACATCGTTCTAATGCACTCTATTCCGTGCACGCCTTTCACCCTCCTGCATGTTCAGGCCCCGATCAAAATCTTTGTCTCTCGAACTTTATGTGATATATAGTAATACAGAAATACAAGATGATATATAGAAGTAGATTAAAATATTTTCCAGACCTTACCTAAATGAACTAAAATTACAGAATAACAACTCGTAAAATCTGCACGTATCACAAAGCAAACAAATTCTTCAAGGTTTAAAAGAGATATCTCCTCTCTACGTAAATATAAAATGAAGCATAGAAATTGAGTGAAAGACTTCCCTAAAAGTTATCCAAAGGATGTACGATTTCTAGCTAAATACACTTAAAGGAAATTCCACAAAAAATCCATACGGTACGAAAAAGCGCTGAGTTTTCCAGATTTTCGAAGGGTATTCACACTCTATGGCGTTGGTTTCAACACTGACTCGTTTCCTTGGTCATTATTTTGAAACTGAGATTCAGTTTCCCCCATCAGCACATTCCACACACTTGGCCTAACTCAACAACGTACGCTATCACGTTGGGGCTTCCCATCGGTATAACAACACAAATGCCGTTTTATAAAGACCTAATCACCACCGTCATATATAAAGAGGAAGATGGTGGTTCACAAGCTGGTGGAGGTTGTGACAAGGCCGTAAACCAGGAAGCGAGGCAGCAGAGACGTTCCAGGGCAGTATTTTTTCATTTCTGGAACGGTCTTCGGCTTTCCAGTATACGTGACTTGTGTGTGCAGTCCAGTCCAGAGTCGTTTATGTCGAAGATCCAGATTGCTGTTTTTTTTATAGGTAACGAGATGGGCTTCTTCTTGGATGAAGACGATCAGGATCAGGTGGTGTGGATGGCTGTTGAAGAAGAGGAGCCGAGCCAGATTGTGCGGATGTCTAATGAACAAGACCAACCAGACCAGATGGTGGGCATGGCTATGGACCAAGACCAGCCAGACCAGGTAGTGGGCATGGCTCTGGACCAAGACCAACCAGACCAGGTGGTGGGCATGGCTCTGGCTCGAGACCAACCAGACCGGGTGGTGGGCATGTCTCTAAATCTAGACGGAGGGAAGCAAATGGACACCGTTGAGGGACACTTCGTCTTCCCTCAAGAACTCAACGCCACCACAATATGCCTGTGGCTGAAGCCTTACCACTGGTACGAATTCAACGTCGTACTGCGCAGTGAACAGTTCGAGCTACATCGTAAGTAATCTCAATATATATATTAAATGTTTATGAGGTATTGTTGAGATTTTATGGCAAGGACATATTTGTGGTGGGGAAAGTGAGTGACTGTCGTAAAAAAAGGTTGGAAGTTACGGAAGGAGGGATACCGTTATAAGCAGATGATGCTGTGGCGCTGGTAAGACGAATACAGGGGAGAGATTAACGAAGGCAATGCTATATATATTGCAATTGCTCTCTGAATACTTTTCCTTTAATTCCTTATCTACTTTCAGTACTTAACTCTATTCTTTCATGTATGTTAGCTGAGACGGCACGGGCAACTGAGGCTCTAATCAAGGCCATCTCATTTACGCTATATGTAAGTACGTATTGCACAAAATCACAACAAACACGTGATTCTATAAATGCTGAAAAACACCACATGGAAAAGGAAACACGAGATCCTGAGCGCTTTCGTGTATTAACACTTCTTCAGGATCTCGTGTTTCCTTTTCCATGTTTTTTTTTTCCAGCACGTATGTATGTATATGTACCCTAGCCTTGAGGCAGGTGCCCATTTCATCGACCGACAACCTAAGGATGGTTGAACAGCTAGGTTGACTGTGGACCGACTGCCACAACCAGGATGACTGATGGATTAGTTGTAAGATTCTTGTTCTAGTTACCCAGTGAAGAATGAGACCCAACCTCCTCCTGCGATGATGCCTTTGAATAACTTTGGCATTAAAACTCATACCTATACCACATCGATAAGGCCACAGAAACTAAGCTATGTTATCTGGTCTATGTCTTCTCATGGCTACTGCACAGTTATAAAGAAACGGTTGGATGGATGGGTATTACTGTTGATCACGTAAGCTCGGGAGCATAAGAAAGAAGGTTAGGTGTAGCGGTTCACGGGTCGCCAAGTGTCGAGCGCATGTGCTCGAATCCTGGTTCGCGGCCGTCCGGTCCACAGAGTCAATCCAGCTGTTCATCCAACCCCTAGAAGTTGGTCGATAGAATGGATGCCTGGTTCAGTGGACTGAATATCTGGCTGGGATTTCAAGCAGGGTTGATGAAGGGAAAAAAATGAGAGGGGACACTAAATGACACAGAAATTCCCCTGAGCTTCGTTGTGATTGCTGGAGTAGAAAAAGCCACTGTATCTGAATTAGAGAGAGAGAGAGAGAGAGAGAGAGAGAGAGAAATGATAGAGAGAGAGATTTCACTGAATGACGTAACTTTTCTCTTGACGGATGTATGCATGCACATGGTGACAGTAACAGCACCTTGACTATATGAAAACTTTGTCATTCTCAGACATCAGAAAGTGCGATAGCGTTATGCAAATCTATCTGACAATGATAAGTGGCTGTGTTATTAACGCGCAGTTCTCTTTCTCTCCACCTTGCCCTCGCCTTGCCTCGTCATCATCCCCCCCCACCCCCCCAAAAAAAAGTTCACAGAGGAAATATCTCCGTCGGGGGAGTCGGTGGTTATTACGCCATCTTCGACGCCGTGGTGGACCTTCGACTGTGGTCCCACGTCTGCTACATCCTCGACAGCGAGGGAGTTCGCATCTTCCGCGACGCCCGACCCGCCAAGCAGCTGCTGACCCTACGAGACAACGGCGACTCGAGTTTCCACCTCCCATCTGGCAACACGAGCGTGTCCTGTTCCGTAAAATCACTGATCTTCTCGTACTCTGGATACATCGCCGACCCCCAGATGTTTCCGGTGGCTCTGACGCAAGAGGAGGTCGAGGACGTGCGAGCTGGTGGCGTCACTCCCGACGGAGGAGAAGGCGGGGGCGGCGGCGGCCGCCGTCGCCTCCGCCGCCCCCTTCAGGGTACCAGGCTGGTCATTGATGAGGTCGTGGCCACCCCTGCCGCCAACGACAGCAACGAAAACCACGAGGGTGTCTTAACATCCTTCTCGTACAGGGAGCTCCTTCTCCAGCCGCGTGAGGACCAAACTGTCCTGACTTTTGTCGAAGAAGTGACTTACCTTCAAGCGTCACGGATCTGTCACAGTTATGGGGGCACTTTGCCTGACAGGCGCGTTCAGAACGAATCCACCATATTGCTCCAGTGTGGCTATAGACTCGGCTCAGGGCATGAGATATGGTTGATCAATCCGTCATTGAATAGGATGTCGGTCGGTGATTGTGAAGATTGCCTTTTGATGAACTTTGGAGGTAAGAGGGGGTATTCAATTTTAAGATGGCCCTGCAAAATGATCTCTTATGCCGTCTGCTGCTTTGTCCCTAACCATCAGTTCGTTAGGCTGAAAGGTGATAACGTGGGTGACGAAAGAGACTTCCTCATCGTCCATGAGACGAAATACCCCAAGAGCCTAAAGCTGGAGGGCACAGGTACACTTCGAGTCGTCTGGAACGGTAGTCGTGCTGAGATCCAGACCACATCCGGCAAGGTGCTGTACTGGAAGGTTTCAACCGGCCAGCACTTCATGGGTCGCGACACCTGGATCAGCAGTAATCGAGAGAGAGTCACCCTCAGCCTCTCCACCTGCAGCGCGAAAGAATACACCTGCGACAACGGACAGTGCATTCCTCTGCGGAAGCGGTGCGACACCTTACCAGGCGACTGTGATGACTTCTCCGACGACGACGCGACCTGCTGGCAGTTCCTGGGTCCCTCTCAGCACTACATCAGTCAGAAGACCCCAGCAGACCCTCTTGTGAATGTGAGCCTGCGCATGAAGTTCGTGCGGGAAGTGGACATCAACAATGACAAATTGCAGGTGAGTGGGATTTCCCCGAGGTCAGCACAGTAGCAGACCCAATGCATCCGAGTGAAAGTATGAAAGGAAGAAGTTTTATTTGTCGAGGGATAATAGATCAATGATATTTAGAAAGGACGTGGGGATGGGGCAGAGACATGTTGGCATGAGTGTGAGTTTAAATGGGGTGAATGTGGAGGAAGTGGAATGCTTCAGATACCTAGGAATGGACATGGCGGGCAGCGGATGGAAGTATGGGAGTTGAAGTGAACCATAGGATGGGTGAGGCAAAGCTTAAGGGTCGGTCGACTAAGGAGTGCTGGGAAGGAGAGGTCGCTGTCTGTAAGAGACAAGGACGGGCGTATTTTTGGTGACACAGTCAACCCGACGGTGGCGTGCACGGGTGCGAGTTTCGAGCCCCACGAGTCTGAATCCACTACTGCGAACCCGTTATCAACATCATTAATACGTACGGGAATGAGAATCGATATCAACAATCCGTTGGTGTCATTGTGTTTTCACTATAATTCTATTTACCAATCGAACCATCTGTTGCATTCTGAATCTGGTTGTGGGAATGAGTTACGAGACTACTGACGGAGGAGTTTAAAGAAAGTGGTTTGGATTTAGGATGTCAGGTACACCACAATTATCATATGTAACATCTTGATGCGAGGGATAGCATGTTGTGAGCACACTACATCTCACCCAGCTTCTGCTTACGCACGATCACCAAACTACACACACACACACACACACACATACACACGCATACATACAGTATGCGGCTGAAATCTAAAAAATAGTCTCATAATCACACGCTGTTTAAATCCTGCTACGTGACTTTACGTTCAAAGCTTTACAGACAAGTATTCACTTGATGAGAAATACGCACTGAGCACCCCTAAAATTCATAATCTGACACACTTTGATAGATCACTTGCAACCTTCGCTAACGCCTTTAATCAAACAAATGATGAAAGGCTGACGATTCGAATCAACACTTTTACTCATTGATTCATCACTCAACTTTTGTAATCTATCACGAAAAAATAAGAAAAAATCACAATTATTGGCCTTTGAAGTTATAGAATATTCTGACAGAGGCTAATCCCTCGAGCTGTGATCTGATAGTTATTAATCAGGATGCAATTGTTATTGATCATTGTGCTCACAATATCATTATTGTAGTAAACTGAATATGAGTATGAGTGTGAATATGAGTATTTCTTTTTTAGGTGTTGAAGGTGTATAGTGAGAGTACAACCCAGGTAGAAGACCCAGTGACTATGAAGAAGACCTCTTGATTTACAGTGGAAACAGCTAACGAGAGGACTTGCCTTCTGCAGATGATAGTGAACGTGGATATGTCCTGGCGAGACGACAGGCTGGTGTTCCACAACCTACGCAATGGCTCCCAGCAGCCCAACAGCTTCGACGACGAAAACCTCTCTTCGCTGTGGCATCCGGTCCTCTTCTTCCCCGGGGCGCTGTTCGAGGAGAACCTCAACATCGCCATAGGCGAGAGGATAAACACGTCGGCCGAACTCATCCCCGAGCGGGACGGCACACCTACTGAAGTCGAGAGTTATGAAGGTACTGGAAGAAGAATAGGAAGTAACGTAATTGGGCAGGACTGTGCATAGATCGTTGGCTTTTCGATGCGAAACTACGGATGAGGTTGTTTGTGTTAGAGGAAATGCTTCACGACAAATATGTGGCATGAGGAGGGTTTGATCGAGTGAGAAATGAAAAGGTGAGAGACTGGTGTAGCAGTTGGAGAAGTATGTTTGAAAGAGCTGTGAAGAGGGTGTGATGAAATGTTTTGGACATATGGAGAGGATGAGTGAGGAGAGGTTCGAGTAGTGGAGTCAGGGTACTGTAACGTGACTGTGAGGTCATGTGTATCACAGAAAGTCTTTCACACAGTGGTCTGCAGGAGGTGATGGGAGGTCATGTAAGGAGCTTGAGAATTTAAGATGTGAAGTCTTTATGCAAGACTGAGTTATTAACCAACTATGAAGATGGCTAAACAATTTTCTCATTATTGTATTTTTTGGTGTCAAGTATTATTTTTTCTATGAGAGGATTCATCAATGGACGAATGCCGGATATTTTTGGTGATATCTGTTCTCACTCCTGTTTAGGAGCAGGGTTGTGGTAAGTTGAAGCCATTTAGGTTTGTAAGATTTGTTTCTAGTCTGATAGAGGAGTAATCGGGCCTAAGCTTTCTTTCCTGTGAGGATGAGAGTGAAAATAGTTTGTCTGACTCTGTCGTGGCTTTTTCCTCTGTAGGAGTTTCGAGAATAATGGTAGTAGCGAGATAATGTAATAAGAGGGAATGGAGTTGGCTTGCTTGGAAGGCTTTGTAGAATGGAGTTGGCATGCATTCAGACGTCTGGGATACTGCCGTGTAACCATGAGTGTTTGATGGTATCTTTAACCGCTGGGATATCATTTGGTCCCAAGTTATTCTTAGGGAAGTTTCATACGCTGTGAAGAGTCTGTTGAAAGGAGTTCTTTAAGGTTCTAACTGTGTCATGAGTGGCAGTGGGTGAGCAGTTGTTATAGGGTGGATGCAGTGTGGGGTTTTTCATTGTTTTCTTGTTATTGGGTTTTGTTTGCAATTTATTCTTTCGTTGTGTTTCATGAGTACGTTTGTGTTGTCTTAGGAGAAAGAAGATTGTTGGTCGTGATTAAGATTGCTTCATGTGTTAGGGATAATGTGGAGGAAGTTTTACATATACATATATATTCATACTATGACTGACTGATCGTGGTTAACTTGGCCAGCGTTGGAGTACTTGGGCAGAGACGTCATCATAAAGGTCCGCCAGTCTGTGGTCATCTCCTCGTACTGCCGATTCGATCTCACAGCTTTCCCATTCGACGTACAGGTAAGTCAAGACAACCAGACAAACTCACACGTAAATACATATTAAGACATGTACACACAACACACAAACGTAGTCATATAGACAGATGCACAGATGGGTATACTCACGGAGGCACACGGACGCATGAAGAGGCACAATAACAACTGCAGGTCTTCGTTAGGTCTGCGTCCATCCTGAAGACCTCTCGGTAATGTATCAGAAAGCAGATGGACCCGTTTTCTAAGTGTATGATCTCTGGTTTTCTCTTATGGAATCGTTGTTTCCACTGCGATGAACGATTGAGGAAGGGTTTGGTTGATCCATTTATCACCCGTATATAACATCTCGTTCGATATCAAATTTCTCGTGTTTTTTTGGTAGGGTTATGAGGGAGAGGGGCAGACATCTGAACTCAGTCAAAATCCTGGCACGAATCGGATTCAGTCGGATTCACTGGCCGCTCGTTGGCATCCGGTGGTGAGGGAGCGTTTCATCAGCGGTGATGGAAATCAGCCATTTCTTAGACAACCCACCTCACAGGCAAGTTGCCTTGTCTTGATACGGGATCACTCGGTTTATAAACCGATTCACAAACAGCGTACAACTCTGTGGAACCTAAACAAGTGCCAGAAGGGCGTTTGTATTTTTCCGTTCGTAGGACAGTCACTTAAGAATGCGGACGTTCCTTTATTTACTTCGGGACATCGTATGTGTCCGTACTATTACAGACATGTGTTACCCAACAACACTCCTCTGATTTCAAATCCCCGATCGCTTCGTGAGGACTTGAGATTCTGGGACCAAGAGGTGTTGATAGAGGGTACAGAATCTGATCCAGTGATTCAGCTCTCGTCAAAATCCATCTCTTAGAACCCGTGCGTTTAAGTTGTCTTTCTGATACATTAGCGACATTACCAACATTTGCGTATTCAACCCCAAGCGTTTTCTCTTTTCTTTTTCGGGTGCTTCTTCCAGTTACGTGTTCTGTCTGTTAGCACTCCGCATGCGTCACGTGTCTAAGCCTTGAACACTGCGGTTCACCTGTGTTCAGTGCTTATTCTACCCACGGTGGCCACCGCTTCCAGTACAGACGCCACACGCTCTTCGTGGTGTTTTGGTACACGCTGTCTCATCTATCTGCGCTTGCTTGCTCCACCTCTGCTTGCAACGCGCATCATCAGCTGAGTGTACTACCTGTTCCATTTCGGTGTGATGTGATACTACAGCTATATTCCCTATCCAGTCTAGCCGTGTTTGCTTTATGTTTCAGCCTATGTACACAGCTTGTTACTGTCATATAAACCAACTTTAATTCATGTTTTATTTCACCATATTTCCCACCCATGTATGCTAAGTTAGTTTCCATATTTAAGCACTTCGAATAATGGGTTTCTAGCTGTGTATATAACCTGTTTAAACACCACCCTTAGATGCCTATCATTCTTTCGTCTGATTATACGGGAGTATGCACCTCATCTCACACCTCCTAACTGTCACATTTTACACCTCTGAATGTTTTATGTCGTAACTAAGTGCATCATTTGTTTTCAATACAGTGTACAGTTCGTTTCAGCCATTCATGCCACCTGTTACAATCGTGCATGACATCTATTACAGCGTTGTACACTGCCTGTTACAATTCCACTTGCCACTTGTTACAGCAACTGTTCAGCTAAGGAGTTTACCTGTTACAGATGTTATGTAAGTTACATCACCTGCGTATTAAACCTTAGCATTTATCACAGGTGTTACGTCACCTGTAAATTAACCTGTAACCTCTGTCACACGTATCATGTTAACTGTATGTTGTCCTCTATCACAGGTGTCATGTCACCCGTATATTAACCTCAATCACAGGTGTCATGTCACCTGTATATTAACCTCTATCACAGGTGCCATGTCACATGTGTGTGTTAACCTCAATCACAAGTGTTATATCACCTGCACGTTACCCCCTTAACCTTAACAGCTATATGTACAGCAACGTGATACATCTGTGTGCATCTGTTGCAGTGGTGTCTGGTGCCAGTGAGGCTGGAGGGTAGTGGGCCACCACAGATCGACACACAACACCTGGTGGTCGGCGGAGGCGACCACGTCTCGCAGGTGTTCTGGGTCTTGCCGATCCGCTACTTCTTCAACACCTCAACACCTGTCGTAAGTCCTCCACCGTTGGATACGATGTTATGACGACCTCCTGTGTCGGTAGTGATGATAGTGATGATGTCATAGTGATGACTTCCCCTCGGTAGTGATGGTACGGTGACCGTCACCTACAGCAGTGGGGTTTTAAGTGAGTGGTCATTTCAACAGTGGGTCATCATCACAGCTGTTGTTACCGACCGGGAGTAGCTATAGCAACTGTTATTTCTTTATATCGACAGTAGTCGTCACGGCAACTGTTGGCTGTTATGAACAGTACTGGTGCATTTGGGTCGTTCATAAAACTCTCTCTCAATCACATATTCTCATCGGAATGTTAAACTACTCCGTTTGATGGTCAATTGTGGCCAAGAATACACATCAAAGTACATCAGGACACACGTACGTTAAATTTCTTCAGTGTTGTAAAGTCTTATGTATAAAGATTATAAATGTAATCACAATGTACATACATACATCTCTTCGGCTTAAAGACTCGATCTGTTAAACACAGACAGATAACGAGACACACAAGGACGTAATTGTAAATAAGATTTGCTTTCTTTTCATGTCGACTGCTGATAAAACGTAGAGAGTCATGCTGTTGACCCCATTACATGCATCTGACGTCCTCTCACTCTCACCTCCTCCTCCTCCCGCAGGTGCAGGAGGTGACCATGGCAGTGCTTCTGGTGCGACGCAGCGAGGCCTTCCTCTTGTCCATGGTGGGCCCGTGCATGGTACTGTGCCTCCTCGGGCACATCTCCTTCGTCGCCTTCACCGTGGATCAGTTCAGCGAGAGGGCTTCCACCTCTCTCTCGCTCCTCATTGTCGTTGCTTCGCTTTTCTCCCAGGTGAGGCAATGCAAGATAACATATCTTTTTATCTTTCTCTCCTCTTTAGATAAGATTGACAGTAAGGACTCATCTTCCTCAATGGCAGTTAACTAGCTTAGAATGACACATTACTAAATCATTCACTAACTTCCTCTGTGGTAGTTAACTAGATTAGAATTACAGGACACTAAATTATTCAGTAGAAATGAAACTCATCTTAATTCTCTCATGTCACCAAAGAAAAAAAATCACGTCACAACCGTAAGATGTCGCAAGTTATGAAAGATACATTTTCTTGCCTTGGAGAGAGCCATTCCCCGTGGAATATCGGGTGAACCAAGACTTTTCACAGTGAAGCGTCCCGTCCTTCCTGCCCTAATTTCAACTGCAATATTCATTCAGGTCAACGATTACGTATATTGCCAAGCCATATGTTTAAAACACGACCCTATACTCTGCGCCAAAGACCACTCATACAGACCCCTCGCACTAACATATACAAAAAGGCTCTAACTGCTGCTCTGCATTCATTAAGTACATGACGATCGTAACAACTGTATTGTCTCTGGTTCACAACACGAGCGATTCAGTCCATCCAATATATAGTTTCATCTTATTGGGAATAAGTAAATATTTCTTTATCTAAATTTCACCGGTAGATCGTCTGTGATTAAACGATTGCAGTATATGTTTCTAGACCCTAAGCTACATAGGTAAATATGCTTGTTTTGATTACGTTCATCTGACTCTTTGTGATGAGCTTTGTTAGGCTTCAGTTGTCATCGTCATTCTACGGCAGAAGTTGAGGTATATGATCCACTTAGACTGACCTGAACAACCGTTCTCCAACAGGCAGTGAGCAACCTGCCGGAGACCGCCTCCCCCAAAGCCATCGACGTGTGGTTCTTCTACTTCATCCTCCGCTTCTTCCTCTTCTTCGTCTTCCACTGGCTGGTGGAACTGCAGAGGCGGCGAGTGGTCGCCTCCGCCGCCGCCGCCCTCAAGAAGGTAGACGGCACCACAGTCCAGGAAACACCACCAGCTCTCAATAGTAGTAGTGTTCCTCCCTATGCTTTGGTCACTGGAACCGGTGATCCAGACTCAGGCGGCATAAAAGCACGAGTGCACCCCGAGGAATCCTACCCATCCAGCGAAATGGAGCAGGAGCCTCAGAGGAAAGCAGTAGCTCCAGCTCCTCCTAGGCAACAAGGATGGATCCTGGAAGCTTCAGTTGCGGCGAAGCCCGCCACACTCCTGCTGAAGTCTCCAGACAGAGTGAACCGCGCCAGCATCATCTTCGGTGTGCTCTTAGACACGATGTTCCTGGTGGGGTTCTATTGCCACGTGAGCTTCAGGAATTCCAACATCGTCCGACAGTTCAACAGCTACCACAACTGCACGAAAGACTGAGGCAGAATGAGGCAGCGTGAAATGGGTTTGGTTTCGAATGATTCACTCGTTCTTAGAGGACCAGAGAAAAGGGTATATAGATGAATTAGACAGCCAAAGTTCCTGTCGACAAGTTCTGTCCATACGCTTGTGACGGCAATGGAATTGAAGGTATTAATGTAGACAGGAAGGTTACCGGTAACATGTGTAAGTGTTGAGGTCTGCCGTTGGAAAGGAAAAGAGAAATGCAGAGAAGTGTTTCGGTGCAGCGGTTTGCGTCGCTGACTATAGATAGATCACGATGGCACGGGTTCGAATCTACCATTTCGACTCACAGTAGTAGTCAACCCGAGGTGGCCTTAACTGTGGCATTACAACTTGTCAATACCAGATCGGATACCGCGGAAAAAAAAGAAAAATATAAATCTATGTAATGGTGAATGCACAAAAGAAAGTCTCATCAATTGCATTTATTCAAAGTCGATCTCAAGTGTGAAGATTATCATCTATGTCGACTGTTATACCAAGATGATGCCGTTCTAGTGCTGTATTCTGAAACACTGCAGTGAGGGAGAGCACGACTGTTTATGTTTGATGATGATGCCAGTGATGCTTCTGTATTACTTTGTCATAATTGTAGTTCTGTGCCAAAAAAATGCACTTCTAAGCCACATCTGTGCTACTGTTGACACACATGTAATTCCTAATGTCCAAAGTGTCTCTATAGACACAATCCTTTTCCTTGTATGTTTATATGCGCGAGCTAGTGATTCCGACCCAATGTACCTTCTAGCTGACAGTAACAGTTAGATCAAACAGGAGATGAAATATACCCAGTATGCACTGAGTTATGTTTGTCCATCTTTCACCATTTCCTGACGAGCATATATTGATTCATGATACCCCTGGGATCAATTTCTGTCAGGAGCTCTTCATAAAGACTCCTGCAGACCGAGGCTGTGCTGCTTCCAGTAGTAGGGAAATGCGGACTCCTCTGAAGTAAGAACTTCCTTAACGAAACAGCACCCTCGCAAAAAGGTGATCTTTTCCACTCTTGCGCCAATAGTGCGAAAGAAGCTTTCAGTATCGCTCACTGTTCAAAAACTTTACCGTTCTCAAGATATTTCTTGTACTACTGCATAAATTGATGTCATAAGCATTGATTAAACTTTACTGTTCTCAATATAGTTCTTGTACTGCATAGCTTGATGTCAAGAGCATTGGTTAATCTAATCACTGAGAATGAGTGTCAAAAAAAGAAGGAAAGAAATAAAATATGTGGTTTTATGTTTCAACATTGATTTGGCCTACTTCACACCAGCTGGCCTACTTTATACCAGCTGGCCTACTTTACACCAGCACTACAGAGAAGTAAATACTCCACCAGAATCTCCTAAATTCTTATCTAAGGACAACAAATCAGTTCATGATAACGGGTATGGCGACAACCAATTTCCGTTAATGGATAATAAATCAGTCATAACATACATCCAAAAGAAACCTCGATTAGAACATGTATATTTCAACCATAATATAATTACTTGGTATTAAATGCTTGATAAAAAAAGATATGTTAGCTTTCCATAATGTGTGTTACTTATAAACTACACAAAATATGATTGTAAGGCTACCTTTCTTTTCAACATTTTGTTATTAACACTGTTCATCAACGAACTTATTTTCTTATCTAATATTATCATACTGCATTTCTTAAGTCATGATTGATATCAGACTTATATACAGAGTGTTTTTAATTCTCTTTCTTATACTTAAGCGGTTTTGTAATAATCATTTGAAGTTTGCATGACTAATCCACCATTATTATGGA
>JAUUDW010189834.1:0-14512 GCA_032361385.1 Panulirus guttatus | reverse complement strand
AAGTCAAGACTCTTCCCCAAAGCGTCTTTGAAAAAACGTTTTACTGAAAACTTTCTATAAATCTTACTCTCGTAGAACCTTAAGCAATTTTTAAAGCGCAAGCACATCTATATACGAGATACTGACAGATTAAAACACTTCAAAAAATATATATATCTACATATTTTCAGGCACGAAACAAAATCAATACATCGGGAACGTAAAGGAAATCAAAACAGATAAATATTATCGAGTCCTAACTAGGCTGTTTGCGATAGTGAAAGAGATCAAAGCTCACTGGTTAGTCTGATGTTTCGCAGGGAAAAAACCACTAATCACTCGAGGCAATTAAGGAATCGCATATAATGCCAGTCGTAGATCTGAATCGAAACATCTACAGAGTCTATTACGAACTCAAACGGGATCGGCAAACCTGCAGAACCCACCATGACCTGACAGCCATCACTGGAACACACTTTACATTCGATAAACGTCTGTAGCTCACAGTAAAATGCTGCCGCATGTTGCAAGTGTTACCGAAGTGAAACAAACAAGACAGGTACACCCACTACTCTTCTGTAAGAGATGAACCAGGGGAGCAATGATTGATTTCATGCATGCAGCGTCTGCAACAAGTATGCCTTTACATGAAATGCCCCACAGAAGGCATTACCGTCACAATGCATACCGTATGCCAGGAATCGAGCCAGCACTACCTTGCAAGCAATGCGCCAGAGGAAGAAGGTAATACCTTTAATACCGTGTCTGGCCAGGATCCAGTATAATCTTCAAGACAACCAGGAGACAATCACAGCCCTGCACGCACTAGAGGGACAGATATAGACAGAATGGACCGTATCCTACCTGGTCCTCGACATGGAAACCTTGGAAGGAATAATTGATTAATACAAGAGTAACCGATTCACACAGCAGTCTATGGCTCGTCAGCCAGGGCAGTGCCAGCACAGTCAGCTCCCATACGACATAAGAAGGTCAAATGAACAGAGTCGCAGTGAGCCAAAGGAACTCAAACTGCAACAATCCATCTGGGTCCTTTCGAGTCTGTCTGTGATGGTGGAAGATGTCAGAAAGACACATATTAGTAACGCAAGAGTGAAAAAGACATACATATGTCATAAAGAGGAACACCAAGAGACCATGAAGACTTCAAGCTAAGGTGATTCCCTGTAAACGCTCCTGGGAATAGCAAGATGTCGCTCCATCACAATTTGATGAAGACTAATCCATGACATTCTCTTTTCAAGGGAGACAAGCGAGGTGATTTACTGGATGTACGGTGTTATGATAACTCCTAATCGTAATCCATCAATCGTAGTGGGATTTTTGGGCAACAGGAGAGAGTTATTCAAGACCTGGAGAAAATTTAGAGATGAGAGGTATGCACAAATTTCGGTCGGATGTATAGAAAAGAACAGTGCACTTTGCCAACAATAAGGTTACAGGTTCTGTAAAATTATATGTATACATATTGTTAGATTATAGATATGCACTATAGAATAGGAGTAAAAGTGATGCAGAGAGAGTGGAAACAGTGCGAAGAGAAATATACAAATACTCCTTTAAGTAATGCTCTTAGATTGAAGATTACGACAACCTTTACGACACACGAGCCTGACTGTCTAGACGAAGAAAGGGAATATAAAGTTTATCTGTTTATTAACATATTCCACCAACCCCCTTGCCTGCTCATTGTCTAACCCTGCGAGCATTTCCCTTCTCATGGCTCGTAGTTTCCAACACTGTCAAAGATTAGTTAGCGACAGACGTACCAGACAGGCGACCCTAAGATTCGCAAGGATCTGGTGTGAGTGTGAATCATCATAAAAATGCTTGCACACATCCCTCGGTATATTATGTGTATCTGACTCGACTCTCGTAACCTGAAGAAAAATATAACTGTCTAAACTACAGAAGAGCGTACGTCTGGTGCCTAACTGTGATCGAACAGATGAAAACCATTAACAGTGAAAAACTCAGGAAGCCATTGGAAAAATTTAGGAAGTTCTCCTGGGACAGAGAGTGGGGACAAAAACCACAGACACAGGAGCTCCCGTCTGTTTCTGACATGTCGAGTAGACAACAGACAACCCACGGTGGCATTCTTCACCTCACCTTGAAGCCTAGCGATGGAAGCCAAATATCTCCCGAAAGCTGATCTTATTTCGAAAAACCCCGTCAACGTTGATCCACAGGAGGGGAACACCACGAACAGGGCCATCAAATTTGGCGAAACATCGACCGCCTAACTTAGTTTGCGTCCGATGGTGTTTGCTTATGCTGGGCACGGGAAAATGTCAAAAGTGGTTCTCGTCTGACGAGTCTAGACTTGCACAAAGACAGGAGGGCAAAGACTGGTCGAGTTCGTCCGCATTTTCAGTGGGATCCGATGGCGTAATTGTGTCCCAAGTCGCGTCTGCGCGAACACGCAGTGGAATTCTAGTCACCAATGCATGTCCAAAGGTCCTTTGTCCTCTTCCTACAGTGGTCACAGAGCATTTCCACATGGGACTCCGTCTCCTCTAGCGCTCGCGTAGCCTAGCTAGGCGAGGGAAATGGCCTTAGGCGGGCTGGTTTGAGCGAAATTCCATCCTTTCACTACCATCGCAAAGACATTTCTCTGCTATACGTGCGTGTAGGGGGGAAAGTCAAAGTGATCTATCAATGAAACTATTGGAAAAAAGTTCACTTCGACAGTATAAAAACATTAAGGAGCAAAGTATCTTTAACTTGGTGCAGTTCCCTAAGCCAACCGTAAATGATGCCAATGCCTTCCTCCGTTATCTTACTTTGAACAAATCTTTATTTTTTCTTGGTTGCAAAGTAATGGAAAAACGATGTCAGGACTGTATTCTGAAATATGCCACCGCCTCATGTCCGAACAAATTAAGGGAAAAAAGATTTTCGAAAATCATAGATGCTTCCTTGTTTTTATAGTATCACACACACAAAACAAAATATTGACGTCCTTTTTTTGTCGCCCTAGAGCTATTACCGTCACTGTGCAAGTGTGACGGACTGTGACGCAGCTATTCTATTCTTACCACTGTTCAGGTCTGTTTCTTTTGTAGTTGAAGAATGCCTGGACAACAACACAGGGAGCCTACAGGAACTAATCTCGATACGATAATATGCATATTCGAATATTTCAAATATTACTTTTTTTTCCTGAGGCACATGTAATACAACAGGTGTGAAAAGCGCTTGATAATGACCATATTTCATGTGCATCAAGTTATTTCTTGACGTTCCACAGTGAAAAATATGAAGATAGAGTTATTGCATTCCAACAAGACTCTTTCTAAGCGGATATAAAGTAAGGCGTAGGAAAAAATAAGTAGGGCACTGACTAAATCCAAGTGCTGAATCATGATTACACAATATAATAAAGAATTACGCTTCGTGAGACTCGAAAATAACGCCGCGTGAGGTTATAAAATAACGACGCAAGACTAAAAAAAAAGAACGACGCGCGAAACTCGAAAATAACGACGTGTTAGACTCAAAAATAACGACGCGTGAGACTTAAAAATAACGCTGCGTGAGACTCAAAAATACCGACGAGTTAGACTCAAAAGTAACGACGCGTGAGACTCAAGAAATAACGACGCCTGAGAGTCAAAAATAACGACGCGCAAGACTCAAAAATAACGCCGCGTGAGACTCAAAAAATAACCACGTATTAATCTCAAGAAAAAAACAATGCGGCGCTAAAATTACAAAATGCGAAGCTACAATTTTACGTGCTGGAGGCTTGGAGGCGATTCCCTGGAGGGAAAATCCTCAGGGAACAGGGAGATTGAGGTGGAAGCAGATCGAGAGAGAGAGAGAGAGAGAGAGAGAGAGAGAGAGAGAGAGAGAGAGAGAGAGAGAGAGATATTCGAGCCGGTGGTGGGCTAGAGAGAGAGACAGAGAGGAAGCAAACGGTAATTACTCTCCTTTACAGTATGTCCGTTAGCGAGGCCACGCTGCCCGTTGGTGGTGGAAAGAAGAGAGAGAGAGAAAATAAAAAGCGGGCTATCTTCTTTTTAAAACCCGATGAGAGAAGCCTTCCTCAGCGAAGAGCTACGATCTCCCAGGGATTCGAAGCGTAATTGCCGAGGCCCGGGAGCGCGTTCTCGCTGGGAATTAATTGAAAAGAAATTGTAAAATTGTGGCATCCGGAGCCCCCCTTTTTTTCCCAGTATCTTGATGCTGGGGCCAAGAATACAGCTCTAAATGAGATACCGTCCCTCCATGCTATAACTGGGTCATCCGTACCTAGTTTTAAACATAGGAGGATAAGCGAGGCTTTTAGACCATTACGCACAATTAAAAACCTCATTTGCCAACCTCAAAACCATACTTTATTAGCATTATATGACGTAATAATGTATATCTTTCGACTTCGTAAGCAAGACCGAAATATATATCACAAAGTAAGATGAATATAATACTTTTTAATATAGTGGGTGAGGAACCCCCAGACCTGCATCAGAAATGTGCCCTACGGATGCCATTCATCATTCATCAGCATATAACAACAATGCTTCCTTCTCTGAAGGGTGTCCTGCAGCTCTGAGGCTGCGCTGCTTCCAGTAGCAGGGAAATGACTGATTCTTACGGAATGAAAAATGTCCTTCGACGAAACTGTCACTCCTATCGTTAACACGTTGACAGAGCCTCAACGGAGGCGACTTTTCACCGACAGCGTTACCAGAAGATGGCAGAGTACGGTAACGCCTAAGGTGAGTCATAGAACTGCAGTACCATGTGACAACCAAACAGTCACCACTGGACTGATAGAGGCATGGCGATACGTTACAGTCAACACTCATTGCTGAAGATGTGTCATGCTGAAATCAGTCACTAGTATGTAGTCACATATACGGAACCCAGGCAACAGTCGCATGTGAAAACACCACTCGAAATCAAGTCACTTGTGGGCCAATACTGAACTCGAAGTCATCGTTGGCCAAGTCACAGATCCGGTACGTGGACCAGAAATGTATTATTCCTAGTCAACACAGGCTTCCACTAGTATTAACCGTCCCTATTAAATGTCTTGTCTCGCCTGAAGAACCACGGGGGCTTGAATGAAGGTCATATTTCTTTCACTGCCAACCCGGAGGCTGGGTTCCTCTTCGGCAACAAACTACCAACAAAACAATAACCATAAAATGCATCGTAAACATCGCCGGCGAAGACGATGGAAACCGGTCCAAGGATCGAGGTGAATGGGGAATACCACATATATATAATACTTCTGAAAGAAACGTACGTGATAATTCTCTTCCCTGTAAATTACCGCTGGGTGTAGAGACAGACTCCTCCAACAGCTCTGTCTAAGGCTCGCGTAGCAACAGGCAGAATAACAGAACAACAGGATGGTGACAGAGGAGACTAGGAGCTGTGTTTGCGTGAGACGCATATTTTCAAAGCCTCAGCAAATCTCCATATTTTGTCGGGAGGTGGGGTGACAACTGACGCGACACCATGACATAGACAAAGAGAAAGAAAGAAAAGCAAAAATAGGAAAGAAAAAACATTTTTTTAACTGTTTGTCCTTTACTCTTTTAATAAAGCAAACTCCTTTTTCTTTTGTGACGTTGAGTCTTAAGACACAAATCATGCGTCTCGTAGTATTTGCCTGTGTGTCTGTCGCTTCTACATCACTCCACTGCTAGTTGTCCCATTTACAAAGCTACTATATGCTAGATTCAAAGGACGACGATACTGAGCCTACTTCGCCTAATGAATTACGATGGAAGTCTATTTGCCTTATATTTCTCCTCAAACTTCACCTTGGAGGACTGTAACATCTGATAACATTTCTTTTTACTTATCCTATGCTCCTCTTTACCACTTTTTTTCGTGCAGTTCACTGAACGCTTCTTTCTCTTGATACAGACGAGGACCAAATGTTATCCATCTTCGTGTTTTGAATGGGAGTGTTTCTGAGCTTAGTCCCGTGCTTGCTCGTCCGGTTGCACTTTAATTAAGATAAGTCCTCCTTGGAAACATCCATTAGCACAGAAGGGTGACAGTTCTCACCTCTCCAACCAAATCCTCATGTCTTTCCTTCTTCGGCTATCTCCCCAGTCTTTCCGTGTCTCCTCAACTCCCATCTCCTTCGTCAATCCTTAACCTCAAATTCCTCGCTCTCCTCATAAACGTGGTTTGCGCAAAGCGAGACCCCACCATGGATATGATTACCCATTATCATAACGTCTGATCTTGACTGAAATACACACTGGCGAACGCTGCACTGTGGCCCACGATATATATCGAGAACTTTGGACACGATACAGCACTAGGTTCAGATCTCGGTGCTTCCTTATTTTGGCCTTCCCTCCCTCAATCTATTCTCTCGTGTCGAGCTCAGTCTTTGGCTGATCTGTCTGCACCAGGTTCTTCCACCTCAGTTATATCCTTTCCATCTATCTACCCGGGCTCGATCTGCGTCTTGTTTCGACAAAACCATATAAACACAAATAACACAAATTTGGACATGATCTCCCAATGGGGCTGTCAAGACGTAGTCACGTTCAACTCTCCCAAAAGAAACTCGTTTTCTTCTCATTTCTCTCCCTAAAACCCCGACGCTTTTGTTGACTGTATTCCCACCACTCGGCACAATAAATATATAATGGCATCGCCGGAGGATCGAGTCCATCTGGGAAACCCCTCAAATTACACAAAATAGCTGTAAAAATAAAATAAGCGCTGACTGATTTACACGGTAAAGTACTTCAAGCTCAAAATACAAACAATTCGCAAGGTGCGTGATGGATGGAGGTGCATTTGCGAGCAGGAGTCATAGGACTGCGCCAATGTAAAGCCGTAAAGAACCTTTGTCCCGACGGGCAAGAGATAGACGGCTACTGCCAACTGTGACCAGCACACACACACACGTACGTAATGGAACTTCCATAAAAGTCGACCCTCGATTTCTGTCCGCGACTGCACGTGCATCAGAAAACGGGCACGCACACACACACACACACACAGACACACACACACACCAAGCGTTAGCCTAGCCTTTCACATTTTGCAGTTGCTCTGGGATAAGCGTCATCCCTTCAACGGACAACATGCCTCCCAACCCCTCCTCAGAGCAGCTTACAACGTTGCCTATCCCTGGAGCTGTTGTAGAAAACCTTTCAGGCTTGGTCTCTAATGCTTACGTCAATGGGAAAATACATCTGTGTGTTCTACTTGTTACCGTTTATTCGATTTTATTGTTAATATCACATTATTTCGTATTTTCTCCAGGAATTATCGTAGGTTACATGAATGCTCGCTTCTCATGGGAACACTGGCATGAAGCACAGAGGATGAAGGACTCCGTCCAATGGTAAAAAAAGGTAATGAATGAATATGAACGGAAAAAAAATGAGTTCACAGAATTACGACAGTAAAACTTGTAGGGAAGGTGTACTTTACGAGACAAATGGTCATAGTTGGTCAAGGCAACATTCATTAAGTGAACTATCCAAGTCGTTTAAAGTCCTATTCGCTTTTTAACATCCGGGTTAAAAATGGTTTAACTTTGTTACTCACAAGAGAAAAGTTATAATGGAGTGGGGCCTTCACTTGCGAGTAAAGAATGTGTTAACTAGGTATTCTTCCTGATAGCCACACACACACACACACACACACACACACACAGGCTAGGCTGCAAGTATGTGTGTGTGTGTGTGTGTTTAAGCAATTATACACACGATTATAGGCACGGTACACGTATGCAAAGTTAAGAAACGGGGTAACACGATTGGAGCACTCCCTCCCCGTAATTCCTCAATAGTAATCACAAACACACACACACACACACACACACACACACTCGTATGTATATATCCAAAGTTAATCCAAAATCTTCACTCTTAAAATATACCTTCTTTCTCAGTCGTAACAACAGTATTTCTAAAGTGGCCAATGACCACAAAATGTCTGTCTTAATTGATGGACTGACTACTTGTAAAAAAATGGTATACATGTTCAAAACTATAACAGGAAAAAAAAAAATGAAACTATCACGGTCAAGTCGATGTACTACCAATTCCAGTATCAATAGGTAACGATGGTTAAATTTATGTTCCGGGAGTTCTGAGGCAATGGTAACTAGATAGATAACTCTTGATGACCCGCGTACATTACCGCGTGAACGTCATAAATATAGAGAAGAGATGCTGGGATGGACTCTGAATGGTAAAATATTTAATATGACAACCTGATCTCTTTCCCTACTACTTGTAAATTTTTTGGGGCGCCTCATTCCCATAATTATCAACATTCTTGATGTTCTTCCGATATCTTTGCGTAATTCTTCCATGTGTGATAACACGATGTACGTATGATAATGGCTGCTGTAATCCTGAATTCAGTACGCGTATGCGAGAGACAGATCAGGAAGGCGTTTTGTTAAGGCGTGTGGCTGTAACAATCTAAAGTGTCGTTTTAAATGTAATTTCATAGTAGCTTAAAAAAAAGCGATGATGTACCACACACTAACAGCCTAAAAAAGCGATGAGGTACCACACACAAGTAGCCTAAAAAAGCGATGATGTACCACACACTAGTAGCCTAAAAAAGCGATAAGGTACCATACACTAGTAGCTTTAGAGAGATGATGTACCACACACTAGTACTCTAAAAGCGATGGTGTACCACACACTAGTACCCTAAAAGCGATGGTGTACCACACACTAGTATCCTAAATGATGTTTTTCTTGTCTTCCTTTCACATGTCACAATTTTCAGAAAACGTTGTTCTGGAGCGGGAGATCTCCTTCTCAGATATCGAAAACTAGGGCAAGAATTCTGGGGTCGTGTTATGGCCTGGTTTGTAAGCAAGCAACTTTTGGCTCCCGCCAACCTGCTTATCGAGATACGATCTGTTGAAGATGCATAGGAGGCAGCCGAGAAGCTGGCATTCCTAGAGAGAAATGAGGTTTTATGTTAGAAATATCATTGAATATGCTTATCCTTCAACCAAACAGGGCTAGTTAGGAAATGCCATCTGGAGAGACACAAGAATAACAATCCCCGTTCCAGACATACATTTGCCTCTATCACATATTCACACCATTTCCAGGACCCTTTGCCTTAGGAGGAAATCTCTGGTGTATCGCACTCTCTCTCTCTCCCACCCAAATGCAAGTCCCATCACGAGACCACTCGTAAGATAAACACAGCTAAACCTTTTGGGTTTAGAAAAGAGCCTGTGTAACAGAGGACAAAACTGTTCTTCTGCTTTTACCAAAGACAACACCAGAATCACCTGGGTATGCTGACAAACGGCAATCGGTATCTAGTTCTCCGTTTCCACTTAGATCACAACAGAAACTTCCGTTTATAAACTCGGTAATGTTATATTCAGACGCGCCTTGATCCTGACTAGAGCCACGCTTGCATAAGCTACCACCATATTGAGCTGTGTATCCCTACCAGCCAAGAGAGTAAACTCATAGAGGGTATTGCACCATTTGCTGAGGAGCGGGTGATGAGGCATGTCAGATGTTTTCCTTTATAACCTGGCGAACGCATTCAAGCTTAAGCGGCTGGCTGCAGCAAGCTGGCGGGGCAATTTTTTTTGAGTTAGCTTCAGTTCAGGAGATTGGGCATGCGTGAGCCCCCACTGTTGAGGGAAGGCATAAATAAAATAAGAACTTGAGTGGGGATCATCGCACTTTTTTTTTCCCCCCAAGTGAGTCCCGATATAAGACAGAATATATATATCAAGTAGGATCAAAGATGCAGGCAATAATCTCGTATACAGCTCTGCAAAAGCAAGCGCTCTAAATTCGGGCTTGAGTAATCCCTTTGGTGGAGGTATGAGGCAGGATATTAAAGCGTTTGTCGTACTCAAAATAAGAGATTTTGGGTCTCAAGCCGTAGGAGCTCGTTAAGGGCGTTTGCGCTTCTGCAGTGAAGTAACTGCATCTCTGACGCGGAGACATCTCCGCACAGAGCTGTCCTATAGATTACACTGGAGACCGGAGTCTGTAGATTCATACAACATCTAAGGCGGTGGTGGAGATATTAAAGATATCCTGACCCACCGCAGATGGTAAGGTATGATTTTACGAATGTCGGGCGGGGTGGGAAGGCTTTAAAACTTGAAGATCACGAGTAACTTTTCACATGTTCTCAAATTTTTGAACCAGCGCTATGTCAATCAGTGAGCCTCAATAATTTTCCCGTTTACTTTGACGCGAAACCTAACCACACTTACACGCGAGCTGACGACGACAAAGAAGGTGACTCCTCTTGACTTGCAGCACAGCCGCTTGCAAGCGGCATTCCGGGAATAAGAAAAAATATGAATTTATTCATGGTCAGGACCGTCACACTCGAAACTGATAAATCGAGCTGTTGTTTGAGAATAAACCTCCCTACAACTCAGGAGGTGCTGTGGGCCCTACGCTCTAGGGTAGGCCTGCCGCTGGTGAGGGAACCTAAGCACTGAGCCTAGGGCGTTGGGCTTGTTATCCCATCTAGCTCCGACAAGAGCCAGGCTCTTCACAAAATCTCTTCACACTCACAATACACGTATCCTACTCATCACTTCATATCCTCACATTCTTTTCCTTCACAATCCTTATGAATTACGAGATGCAAAGACGAAATAGCACAGGAAGCTTATGGGTCTTATTACCTGGTACCCCTGGATGCTACTAGGGACCTCTGAAGTCCCACCTGTCTTTGCTGATAACGAGAGGAACGCCTCAAGATGCAGCAGTAGCGTCACCCTCAGCTAAATCCCTCGTCCCTCTAATTGACTCGAAACTTTTTCCCCATTAGATTCAAACGTATACTCAAGCCTTCCTGCTAACCTCTCTTCTTCCTAACGTCATCTGGCTCGCACCGTTCCGTAAATATTTTACGACTCTCGGCGGGGCTCAGGTGTCGTGATGATTCTTTTATTGATCCCTCTGTCATCTCCAACTATAATCTCCACCATCGCACCTGTTGCGCTCTCCCGTAAACCTCGTACCTCCAATTTAACAACGTAATGGGTCTCGGATTGTCTCTTAGCATATCCTACAATTTTCCTCTTGTTTTCCTCCTCGCTCTTCTTAACTTTGCAAACTTATAACTTTCCTCTACCATCCAAGTTCCTGTACGAAGCAGGACTTTTTCTCATCCGGAAGTTGAAGAAGTCCACTGCTTGGAAGTGTCTGCATACACTGGAGAAAATGGTTGAATTCCTCTCCTGCACAATGGTGGAATCCCCTTCATTCCCATTCTCATGTTTTTCATTGTTAATGATTGAGGGCATTTTTACCAACCCCTCTCGCCCGCAATCAGGACCGTCACAATACTCTCTCATTGTTCTTCATCTGTTTTTTCACCTCCTGCCCTTGGCTCTATAGCTACACAATCTGGCCCTCGAGAAGTCCTTAACCTGACGATATTTTTGGTAAACCTTTCTTTATTCTCCACACCTCCTCCTGCCCCGTGTAAACGCCGATACCTTCGCTATATCGGCGCTGACTGAACCGATTTACAGTCTCTCTCTCTCTCTCTCTCTCTCTCTCTCTCTCTCTCTCTCTCTCTCTGTTTCTTTGGGAGACTACCTCCTCTATTCAAGTCACGCTCCCGTCTACCCCTGAGAGCGTGGCAGAGGTTACCGTTGCAGGAAATGGGAGGCAGTGTATATACCAGTCTGTCTTCCTCTGTCACTTGCTTCCAGTCCACGGTTTTCCCCACTCCTCTCACTGAGGCCAGCCGGGGCACAGAAGACCTAGCATATCAGACCCTGAGGAACTACCCCAATCCTCCTGTGACTCGTATCCAGCTTCCAACTCAGACCAAAATCATTGCAGATAAGTTTTCCGCGAGTTGGGCCTTTCCTTTGCCCTAAGGAAGCACGACAGTCTCTTCCTCCGCTGATGAGTCCTTTCTGGTCTTTGGTCAAATACTTCTTGCTTACAAATCCTCTCATTACTTCCTTTCCTTTCTCCTTCCCGCTCCAGGTACACTGCACCTGTTTATCTTCGAAGCATCATTCCGTTGGCCCTCCCAGCAACACCTTTTCGTAGAGTCTTAAGTAAAGCACTTCTCTCTCTCTGGACACGAGCGAGATGCATGGATCAGATGCACGTATATATCCACGTGTTTTGAAGGTCGTGCCCTCAGAGCATCCACCCATGACTGCATATCTGTTGAATATCAAACCTTCGTCCTCTCGATTTCATGCACTGGATGATCGTCGTAACCCCCCTCCAAATATCGGTCTCCAGCTGTGACTTAATATTGCGCTTACAATCTTCCAGTCCCTCCTCAATTCCAGGTCCCTTGAGGCCTTCTGGAAACCAATGGTCTCTCGTCTCTGATGAGAACCGTGGCCTTCACCCTTGCGAGATCCAATGACTGACATCCTCCCTTGTCTTGTCAATTTCTGGTTATCCTCTCTCTCTAAAGGGTCTTTGGGGTAACCCTGTGTTGTACCGCTTGGCTCATCGAGAGCATATGACTCAATGTGAATAGGGGATCTTGATATCCAAGCTCCCTCCCTCTGGGCTTTCCATCCTCACTCATTTCTCCCACATTTAGCTTTATTCTTTACATGGCCAGTCTGTCCTCGCAATTCGTTGATGGATCAGCTTGTATTCCCGCGTCAACAGCGGTGTCCCAGACGCTTTATACCAGTTATTCTGCCTTTGATCAACACAACCAAACGCAGTAATACGCTAACGACTCCACCCTGTATTCCACCTGCCCTGAACGAGAGAAGATGAAAGGGTTTTGAATCCACACCATCTTCTCTCGTCCCGGAAAACAGCTGCCTCTGTATATTCGGATTTGAACAGGATTTCCTCGTGGGATAGACGCAGCAGCCCACTTTGCTCCGCCGCCTCCAAAACTTTGTCTCTTTATATTCTTACTCCGAAAAGCTCTCATAACTTTCCTCACTGCGATGGCTCTACGTATTCCAGCACTCAGAACAGCAGGCACGCTTGACGTCTTCGTGATACCCAATTACATTCGGAAATCTCACACGAAACAAAAGGCTAAATGGATGCTAGTGCTTCATTGAGTAATCTCTATTCACATTTTTTTTTTCTGAGAGGAATTTCAATAAATCGTATACGAGAAACTTTGAAAGGAACGATGGTACGTATGTCAAAAGTAACTAGGCTGTCATGAAAATGTGTCTCACCCTTGCTTCATTTACGAAGGAAGTTGTCTTTATTCCTAATGTCTGACTGAAATATTACGACAACTATACGCTTCTGAAAGAATACAAGCTAAGTTTGTTTTTATCTATAATCTCCCCAGGACCTCTTCCTGAAAGGGTTTTAGGATTAACCCCTACGACTCCTTTCTGAATGGGTCCTGGAGTAAATCCAGGACCCATTCTTGAAAAGGGTCCTGGTATTACCCCCCAGGACTCTTCTTCCAAAGACTCCTGCAACTTCAAGGCTCCTTCAGCTCCAAGGCTCCGTCAGCTCCAAGGCTGCGCGACACTCAGCAGCAGGGACAGGATGGGAACAGCTAAGTTTACTGTGAGTCTTTCAAGGTTAATTGGTTGGTGGATACTGATCAAACACATTTATACGACAAAGACGGAGGAAAATCTCGAGTATTTCCCAATCGAATACACTGCACGTATACAAATACTCGAAACACAATCGCAAATGCTTGCAGAGACGAAGCAGGTCATTCCCAGAACCCGTACGTAACATACAAACGAAAACTTACGAATTCGCAAGAGATGGTATTGCACACACACACACACACACACACACACAGAAAGACCGAGACGTTTTATAACCGCCAAACCATCACCACCACCTTCTCCTTCAGCACATACACCCTTTCCAACGCAAATTCAGTCTTCCATTTGCTCCGGCGAGACCCGAACGAGTGGAGAGAGAGGGAGGTAAGGAATATCTGGGGATAAGACCTCCATTGCATAAAATAAGTTTCACGCGCTTCCGAGGTGCGTGGCAGAGGCGGAAAAGCTCAGTGCAGCAAGAAATTCCACCTTTTGCGCCGCGATCCGGTGGTCTTCTGCACTATGCTTCGAGGCCGCATATACGTTAGAGCACCTGGGGGCTCCTTGGTTCTCGTATATACAATCTGCTTAATCGCGTTAAGACTGGGCATTAAAAAAGCATCATCTGGGATTCTTGCCTGGCGGGGAAACCTTTGATAATAAGGGTGTGTGATCCTGCATCTCAGCAAATATATAAGTTAGATACGTGTATAGAATATAGCTATATAGTCTCCTCTCCTGTCTCGTTATTCTCCTGTCCTCCCTCCGTCTCTCTGCTCTTTTATTCTACACATATCTCTCCCTTTTTTCTCATCTCCTTTACCACATTTCTTCCCCCTATTCATCACACGTACTTTTTTCTATGTCCCTTTCCTATTTTCCACATCCTTGGAATCTTTATCAAAATGCCTCTTCCTTATCTTTCTCTTGGACATACATCATTTCAAACATTGAGCTGCAATTATCTCCCAGAAAAGCTCTGGAAAAATTGCCACGGCTGAGAAAGAACGCATGAAACATTGTTTTAAT
>JAUUDW010189613.1:0-14516 GCA_032361385.1 Panulirus guttatus | reverse complement strand
GGTATGTGTGGCAATGGAAGTATAGCCATGGCATTCCTAAGGCAGGTACCAAGGGTAAAAGAAAATTACCCAAAGAAATGCAGATCTAATGTAGAAGTTGCTATAGATGATTCCTAGGATAAAATCATCTTGCCAAGCTGTGTTAAAAACATAGAGTTCGACAGAAATGTACCACAGCCATTTCGCGTGATGGCCGCTACAAAAGCCCCACTCCTAGTTATACGCTCGGATTTTATCCATCTGATCACTGATCATCCAATGGCGGTACAAGTTCAAAGATGGTAACTGAACTCTCTCGTTTGGAATCAATATCCCTGGCGAAACATGAGATGGGAGAGTGAACGAGAATGGCAATGGTTATAGCAATGCGAATGATAGTACGAAGGAAGAAGAAGAAGAACAAGAAGAACAAAGAAGAAGATAGCGATGTTCATGATCGTAAAAGAAAAAAAGATTGAAAAAGAAGGACAGTATTTACGGTAGCGATGATGAAGAGGGAGACCATGAGAAAGAACTCTAGATGGTGCAATAGTTCCTGTGTGAGTGGGTAAAGTTCTCCCTAAGTGGGGGAGCCGATCCAAAGTTTTTAGTGCTTCTCATGAGGTGCGAGGCTAGTTCTATCCTCACACAGTTTCCACAGTTTACGTACAACACTATCGTAAAAATCAACTCAGGATCTTCCACCGTATTGTGGCTCAAGGTGGCTCACAAGCTGCAAAACTTGGGCGATACGTAAACTAACAATTGCCTTCTTCCCAGCTCTCCTGGTGGTGGTGCTTCACCACGACTAGGCTTCTAAACCTCATCTTTGCCTCACCTTCCACCTAGACCCCGGCGTCACCACCAGCTTAGTGATGATTTATACCAAAAACCTTTCCCTCACTCCAAGGCTCCTTATATGCACCATACTTTTCAATTACAACAGTCTTTTCCGGCATTCTCCTCCCTTCCAGTCACATCAGTCTTTCCAGCAGTCCAGTCTTTCTTGGCTACCCTGGTCGTCAATACACCTACATCCTCCAATCAAAACCACTTCGTTCATGAGATCATAGTGTGCTGAGACGCTGCAGTCTTCCCAAGCTAGCCCAATTCTATCCATACATCACAGTAATTCAAATCACCAAGTCTTAAACTGCACAAGAGTCTTATTCACTTCACTTACCGTTTTTTCCAAAAGCAAATCAAGTCTTCTTCAGGAGTCTAGCCTTTCGAAGCATCCATTTTGCCTCCACACCTGAGTCTATTCCAACGCCCTAAATCACCCCAGCATAGGGCCTAGTCCAATCCTTGTACCCAAGTCATCTTCAACCCAGTTCCCATTACAAATCTGTATTCTTTTGTATTTCAGTTTCTGTAAAAATTCCTGTCACCCCTGATTTCTTAATAGTCATATACCAAATTCACTACCTTAGGCTTCTCATTGCTTCATTCCTCCTCTTTAGTTAATTTTCTTTCCTTCCCGCCACAACAACGTCCACAACCACAAGAGCCACACTCACAAGAGCTCTGCCGCACCACACCCAGAGCCACTACCGCTGCTGACTCTGTCAGGACGTGTTTGGTGGAGCGCAATGTGTTCTTGTTGATTTAAGGATTTGCATGACTACTCTATACACAGGCGAGTGTGGCTCTGTGAGCGTTTAATAGCATTCGTTTTGTACAAGGATAAATGATTGCCATAAAGATATATGGCTGATTCCCTGCATATTGTACAAGTAACTTTGCTACCCGTTCATTCTACTATATAAAAAGACTGGAAACACTTATTTCACTTCTTATTTTACGTCTAATGGCGTTGAGCTGTCGATGATATCAAATCAAACTTCAGTTTAAACTTGCTCTCTGGGTTCGCATTCTTAATTTTCTGCAACGTCCTAAGTTAAGAAAAGACCTCATACTGATAGCAGCATGACCAGTGGCCTTTAGGAAGTATTTATGAATGCTCATGACATTCAGCTCTCAAGTAAAAATAGCTCAAGAATTCGTGACCTCTGGATGTGCAGATATCATGCACTATTAATTTCAAGAAGCGTTGACTTCAGAAGTTGTTCACCTTGTGAATAATCATGACCACCATGAGGTGTTGATTCTCCAGGAGTCGGGATCTTGAAGACATGAGAACTTCTACTGTTGATTTAGTGTAAAACTTTTGACGAACAAAGCTGAAGATTGCGGTTAATTTCTTAGTCGTCAGCTCCCGAAGCCATTTACAGTTATCAGTGTTAAAATACATTCTTTTAGGAGTTTAGAGTTTATTTCTAAACTCTTTAGAGTTCTATCTAAACCATGAGGTGAGCTGATCCGAATGGTCTGAGAGACAAAATTGGTAGGTTTATTTTCTCTGTTTACAGGATCACGGACCAACTAAGGACACTGTACTAACCTAATCAGTCTAGTCAATCTGGGGAATGGAGGCTCAATTACTGTTTATTTTTCTATCTACCTATTTATCTACATTTTTCCTATGTGTCTATCTCTTTGTATGCCTTTATGTCTGTCTGACGATCTAACTACATATCATTCTCTCCAATCCCAGTTCAGTGGGATGGATCCGGTACATATATACTCTCCAGTGACTCACACAAATTCTTAACTCAGGCAACAGTGTGTTGCAGTAGAACATAAACCTCCACACGTATTCAGGAGCTCTAGCGTTTGCCTCGTAATATTTCACCCTACCATTTGCCTCTGAAATAAATCGAAATCTCTTAATATGAAACTGTCTATGATCCTCCTAGGCTTAACACACGTCTTTACCGGGAAGTAGGAGACTCAGCAAAGTCAGTCTGTTAATATCTTCTTTTTATTCAGTGTTTACTGTTATTTCACTATTATTGTACAGTAGGTCAAACATTTGCTAATAATAAATTCAATTCTCAGTGAGGTTTTGCTGGGTGTTGATTAGGATGATGATATCATACACTACGTATCAATTGGTGCCTGTATATGCAACATTTGATAAATTCAATGGTTATCATGACGAGCGTGAAGAACATTGTATGGTCTTGGATGTATGTAATATTATTCATTATTTGTGTAAGTTGATTCCATTACGACATGGTCTGTATGCAGTAAACTGGGCACGCAAGACGTTGCTGACCATAAAGATAACTATAAATATAATTCCATTTAGATACTCAACTCCATCACCAGCAAGCCTGGAACCACAGTGTGGCCCTAACGTGAGAGCAGAGCGCTTTAAGCTGAGAAGACTAAGTGCTTGAATGAACTGGCCAATTCAATCGTGCTGGATCATCTATTAATCCTGTAACAGGTATCGTGGGTCTCAGACGATGAGGTGTAGGGGCAGTTCTGGTTTTACCTAGATTACTGGCAGGCACAAAAGACGAAGGATTGGGAAATAAGTTCACCATTGGTCCCTCTGACACCAGCATTAATGGTTGAATTTGCATTCCACAGCACAATAGGTTTAAATATGGGAATACTTTTTTTTTACACATCCTGTTATAGTTCATTAACAGCTTCCACAACAACAACACAACCCTAATAGTATCACATGCAACATTTTAGTGTTATTTACAAAATACGGGTAAACCACCCCAATTTGCGCGGCTCACATTGACCAATATCAGTTTCGCAAGTTGATCTGCATTACGGCCGCATCATGACCCAATATTCCCGACCGAACAGCGTCAAGGGAATTTCCTCAGGGTATTCCCTGCTTTTAACAAGATTTGTCGGTGTAATCAGCCCCGATAGTAAATATCCTGCACGAGATATTTAGGCCAAAAAAAAAACAAATATTTTTCACCGTTATGGATTATCGTAATCTATGCTTGAACAATGATTATTCACAGTGACGATAGAAACATAGACTCTGGCTAAAAGAGAATTTCTATATTCATCCCTTAAAGCAGCTGTCCCAAATATATCCTATTCCCTGGTGCAGAAAATGAACCGGAATGGAGCGTAAAGCATAATCTCTAGTTTTTCAATCTCCAGATTACTAATAAGCCTAGAATTTGTAATGAATATGTCTGGAAGTAACATACTTTCAAATTCATCTGAAACAATCACAAAATCTGTGGACAGTTGTAACTCAATTGTTGTGCTCCAAGCTACACTTTCTTGAAATCCTTTAATTTACTTTCTTTTTTTATGTCTCGTTTTGTAACATATACACTCTAAGAACGTTCATAAAACACAGGTCACTTATAAATACCTTGATTTGCTAATGAAACTTCTAAAAACTACTAGAATCAAGGACAGTAGCCAGTGCAGGCGGCATGGGGGGGACCAGCCCCCCATTTTGTTAGACTTACCGGTATAGACTGCAGTATGCTGCATCGTCGCCTTCAGATCACTAGCAAGCTCACTGCCACTACTTAGCGACAGTCCGCCAGCCGTTTTTGGCCTCGTTCTCAGTACGGGGCTGGTGCTCGACCAAAAATGCGCATGCGTAAGGCCTTTAGTTTTCACGCGAAAGTTGAAGTCAAACTATAGGATGGTTGGTTGCGCATATCACCTCAGTCAAGGCCAATTGACTGCCAGGATCATTATGGCCGATAACATTATTTTGTAACCCCCCAAAAATCTGCTTGTATGGTTCCTGATACCGAAGATGGTGGCTTATTTGGGCTGTTGATAGGCCGAAACCTATCCATTAATGGTACGTGTAACTGAGGTTGTCAACTTCAAGTTATAACCTGCAATCGAAATGTTAAACGTCTTTTTCGCTGGTCTAAGATTAATATAATACCATGCATGCTCTCGCCCTACGAAACTGCAGAGGCAAGAGTGCCTCAGCGTAACATGTGATATCGTTTTCAGAAACAAATACTAGAGATGTGTGCACCTGACCAAATCTTAATTCACAAATATTTCGTCATATTTTTGTAATTTAATTTTCACTGAAGAGAAAATTACGTACTTGTGAAGAATATACGACCATATGATGTTGTTAGGTGACATATACAACACATCCCTAGAGCGTTTTTTTTTTTTTAAGGCTCCAGTCACGGACAAAAGTCCACATCAAGGCCGGACCCTAATTGAAATAAAGAGAGAATTGAGAAAGGGGGAAAAACAGACAGGGAAAGTCGTTACAAATTTTTGAGAAGTGATAAACATGTCTCTTGAAATGAGCCAGGTCATAGTTATTGGGAAAGACATGAGAAGGTAGAGAGTTCCAAAGCTTCGACCTGTTGGGAAAGAAGCAGTTATCAAAACGGCACACCCTTGAGTTGCCGATGGCCACACAATAAACATGTGACACAGCAGCTTGCCGAGTATTCCGTGGTCTAGCTAGTGATGTGGGCACATAATCGCCATTACCCGCATTAGCGAGGAGCAATGAATGTGTTAGATGGCGGATCCAGGATGTGGGAAGAGGTAGAATGCGGAGTCCGAGAGTGAAAGTGAATAGGACAGTGCAAAGAAAATGGATAGTGGAAGGTTTACGTCAGAGGAAATGTGGTAAAACGTCGAGAGTGGTAAGGAATACAGTCGAGTTTTTCAAAAAAGGATGACAATGTTAATGATTAATCATTTAGACTGTTCAGTGTGCGAAAGGTATTCGGAGAGATTATCAGCGTATGAGCTAAACTGGCTATGAACAGTCATACTGCTGGTGGTGCTAAAGGCTGTACATGGATACCAAGTAGTTCATCCCAGTACTAGCGAAAATCCGAGGATAACACTCGTCACACAAGCTGGGTAGAGACTCATCCAATAAACTATGCAATAATTACCAAACTACTTAAGACATATTCATAAATGTTGCTGTTGATGGCTTAGGGCAGGAGGCAAAACCGTTATTAATGATATACAATAAAGTAACGTTTGTGTTTTATAAACACCTGACGAACACACTGATATTTGTAGACACTTACACACAACTACGTACAGAGGAATAAACGCACAGGCTCAACAGTAGAGGGTACCATGTATCACAACTCCAACAATAGATATACACAGCAGCACAATGTCGCAAGCATATCTATCTATCTATCTGTGTGTGTGTGTGTGTGTGTGTGTTGTACATCTCCAGGGCCGATTAATCAAGGGCTCTTATAGCTTTAAGGCTTCAATGAGGTTGCTAGCATGTCTACCATTACTTTCCAAGGTTGACTGGAAGCAAGAAAATATCACTGGATAACTTGGAAGAACAGTGAGGTCACTGGTATGTCTGATATTCACATTCTCAGGTCACCGATGCGCTTCACGCTTGCGCCTAACGCTATCTATCTATCTATATCCCTGACACCGCTCGTTCCAACTGGAACTCCCTCAGAGGGGGTGGCCACAGCAATAGAGTCTCCATAACTAGTGAACTCCAGTGCTGCTTCTTAACCTTTAACGCCTCACCCTTAACAGACCACTGACAGAGGGCAACTCTAGCGTAGTGTTTGCTGAGGTTCCGACCTAATGCTCCTACTAACTATTTCTAGCTAATGATCCTTCTAACTACTTCCATCTAAACTTTCTACCTAATGCTCCTACCTAAATGTTCCAACCTACTACTTCTAACTACTGCTCCTACCATTTTGCCAAACACCAAACATGGTTGCACAAATACCATTTTCTTTTTCACCAAAAGGATTCTGAAATGTTTTCTAAAGTCTTTCTTAAATAAACATTAATGAAAAAAAAATATTTGTATGTGGGATCACTATGTGAAAAAATATTTTTTTTATTCATACGTAAAGAATGTACTAAATAACCTATAGACAACACAGCTATTCAGTTAAAACGTCTACAAATTTCAGCAAGAGTAAAGCCTAAATGATACAGAATAAATAACAAAAAAGCCACTCCACCTACTTGCATCCTAGTTCTCGACGTCTTGTTCAGTGATTCAACGTTAGCGTCAAACATGTCTATAACTAGTGGTAAGTAGCAATGAGACAGAAGCTGCTATGATAACAACAATCGAAATGTTGTAAGTTAAATCTACATTAATATTTCCTATGTCATTGCAACCTTATCACCTGTCTGTCGGGATGAACAACACTCTTGTCTAAAATTGCTTACCCGTTCAAGGTCATCTCCATCTGATGTACTCTTGTGACGAAAGCTTGTAGTCATCAAGGCGTCAACAACTGCTTGCTTATATTTACTGACTGTTCTTTACAATATATGGAGATGCTTTGAGATTATTAGCCATTGTTATTATATTCAACTGGTATGTAAACGGCTTTCACAACGTAACACTGAGGCAACACTTCCTAAGAACCACAATAAAACAGCTGAACAAACACAGTAACTCTGGCCACATCCATACGTTACCAGAGTTCTGGATCGACTGACATTACTGAAAGAGAATTGGAGGGAAGGAAACATTTCGGGATTACCATCAGCGCCATTTAATCGTAAACTTATGACTTCTCCTTTGCTGAAACCTTCAAAACGTTGTTAGATGTCAGCAAGCAGATAACAAGCACACAACAACTGATTGTTGTGGCGCCGAGCGACCGCTGAGGAAGCATCTTAGACTGATGCCAGATAATAGCTTTCACTCAAAATTGACAGTACACTAATCTGGGTTGGAGGAATGTGCCAGACGTATGATGAATGGTATAGGCAACATCTTCTACTCCCCAGCGACGCAAATGACACGGATAAAATCGTGATACATAATAAAACCAAAATTCAAACTTACATACAGTACTTTATGCATATGCTCTTCCAAGAGAATCCTAAGGGAGTTGATACAGAAATCAGTCAGCTCGCCACACCACCAATTTCAGTCTTCAATAATTTATTCTTTGATAGAGGAATAAACTGGCAAGTGTCGCGAATACATATGATTATAACAATAAAGCTTACTAAATCCTGAGGAAGTAAGGATATTCCTTCAACACATCATCAATATTATTTACATAATGTCTAACCAGCATGGTAAGAATCATCGTGTCTCCGTCAGGGGGTCGTGAAGTGGTGGTCCAGCAGGCATCACGGAAGCGTTGTGTGCGGGGACATCATCTAGAAGGTAAGTCACTAGTTTCAAAACACCATTTAATCTTCGGTCGATGACATCCGCGGGTGGACCTAATTCCACATTTCTTAACTTTAACTCAGTGATTGGTATGATGGTGTACCTGAAAGCGGCGTAAAGACAGTTTGTCGTGACTTGCAATGTGTATATAGTTTGTTTTGGCTTATAGACGGCGTGCAGACAGCTTGCCTTGGCTTGCCAACAACAAATAGGCTTACTGTCATGCAGGTTGTAAACAGTTGTCGTTGGTGTGATGGGCAGGGTCAGTGGAAACCTCTCACGCCGTACCAACGGGGATCAGTGGGAGCAACACGGGGGAATACCAAACAAAAGAAGGCAAATTGTTGGAAGTGGAAAACCACCCCTTATATACCCGGCTGGGTAATGTAATCTGTCGCCCGTACAGGATCCTGCCAGTTTAAAGAAATATTTTTATGGGTAGCTGTAACTGGTGCGTGCCCTATTTGATTCTAACTGTGCACTGCCTACAGATTCACTAGAGCAACTTCGCACATTACGGGTTGACTCGAAACGAAAAATACTGATTACATAATACAGCAACTTTTTGTCCCTGTGCATCACGTGTTACACATCCCAGGTAGAAAAAAGTGTATGTAACGACTTGGGAAACAGGCATTTGAAAGTAAAAACCTTTTGCCAGGGCGAGCGTTGAAATCTATACTGACACAGGTTGCAATTACATGCAATGCCTTAAATATCCACATGGATATGCCGTGACAAATGGCTCCAAGAGAGGTACTTGGGGACTGGCTGTGTGCATGTATAGTACTGTATAACGGCAGAGGGGACAAAGATGAATGTTTGTTTTTTTAAAGGCACAAGTTTGTCGAGTTATACTTAGTAAGGTGCATAGGAATATGGTGAGTGAGGGAATACTTTCAGGAGAGGCAGATGTATTTTTGGAACAGGTATTTGCTCTGAAGAATGCGTTTGAGAAATGCTCGAAAATAAAGACATACGGAGCTGAAGATAAGGTACGAAAACGATGACAGAAATGTCTTACGGAAAGTGATACGGACATACAAGCAAAATGGAACCTTACCAAATATTATGTAGGGAACTTACCTTGAAAATAAGGAGTGTGAGGGTGTGGCCATTATGCATATCTCTAGTCTAGAGATCTTTCACCTTCAAATTGGACCAAGCCTCTGTAATGATAGCTGATTATACATTGTGAAACACTGCTTAGGCTCAGGGCAACCTGGACTACGCAGTATGGAAAGGTTCCTGCCCAATGTGTCCACATGTAAATGTGCTTCTTTGGGCGTGGACAGTACGGACCGGGACGTAAGAACGAGTTCTGATCGTTCTGTCAACTTCTGCTGGTTATGCGGATAATCTAAGAATGGCCAGGAATGAGCCATGTATGTGAAATCTCAGGTGTTGCATGAAACATGTAATGTAGTTAGGCCTGGGGTGGCATGTTGTGCACCACGAGTTAGCGTTCAGGGATCCCGTGCACCTGTAAATGATTGTGTCATTCTCAGTGAGAGGTATTAGCTGCTACATCATGTGTATGGTCAGGTCCGAGATTTTCCAGGAATGTGCTTTAGCGTAGGAATCCTTGTTACTCCATTGATATAGAATCTGTTAATTGTATTTACATGTGGCTGCCACTTGCACGTGCTGTGGGCGAGGGTGCCTGACTGCGGGATCATTACGTAACATGAGTGCAGCTGGGATCTAGAATGCGCCACGGAGAAGGGTTGCTATCTGCTGCATCCAAATAGATTTCAAGTGTGTGATTATAGTCGAGTGGGTCCTGGAATATACTAAGAGGGAGGCTCTTCTCGCCAGCGTCTTACACATTGGAATATAAATGCATAACAATGACCAGAGGTGGATTAGAACGTGCCATGAACAGGAGATCCTATCTGCTACTTCAAAGGAAAATAAATTTGTGTCTGAGCCTGGAAGCGGCCGAGGCTGCTCCTCGGAGATGAGTGTCAATCTACTTCTTCTACATGTAATGCAAGTTTGCGGTTGAACTCATAATCTTCATTTTTATGTCCGATATGTACAATTAGGCAGATTAATGAACATCCACCTGTTGATGCCCACTAATTCAACAACATTCCTTGTGGGGTTTCATTGGCAATGACAATGGCTGGTGTCACCCTAAACAGTGCTGTGGGAGGAATTCATACCGTCCGCACCTCACTGCGAGAAGTTGTTTGAAATCAACAAACTGTTGTCAGATGTATATGGGACATGTCCATACGTCCTTGATGTCAAGGTGACAATTTATACACCTTCAAGGCTGGCACTGTTGACCATTATACGACGCAGGTTGAGAGCGATGGTATGATAACAATTCATCGTGTCTGTGAATATGTCAAAGGGTATCACTGAAGAACAATGCATGCAACAAAACCACGCAACAATGAAAAGGGATCGTTGTGTTTCAGTCTTATGCTTTCATTTTCACTTCCCAGGACACCGTATTGTAATGCTGTCACAGAATAGTTTATGTAGCTTATGTTGCATGACACTCATAGCAACTGACATTTTGTGCTCATACATCATCGTAACCTTAACTCTTCCATGGTTTTCGAACGCGTCGTGTTCAATGAGCTTACCGTCCCATTTAAGGGTCACACTACCTTCGTTTTCAAGAGCTTAGATTTACTTGTTTTGCACATAACGTCAGATGACGTTTGAGGTGTCGAGCTGAAGTGTTGTCATGTATAGCGATACACGACAACACTAGAATTAAAACTTACAGACAATATCTAAGTCATTTTGCCTCGCTGTTGGCCTGATATCACAACATAAGGTTGGCATATCTTTCTAACAAACGAATATTCACTTAGTATATATTACTCTCCCACGCTGGTGTGTTGCCAATTTTACGTGAAGGCAATTTCTGGTATCTACTTTACGTAGTTGCAATTTCAGCGGCCGGCTGGCCCCACAACGATCGGTTGTTGTGTGCTAATCATATAACTATATTAAACTATATCATGTGCTTATCGTCTGCTCTGCTGACATTTCGTTTTGACATTTTCGGCATAAAAGAAGAAGGTGGCGGCACGTACATGATATGGGTCCACGTTGATGGAAAAGTAGCTCTGTCTGCAGAAAAATACATAGAATTACACGCATTCATCTGAAGTTCCACCAATTTCCGCAATTTTCCAAAAGGCAAAGAAATAACGGTTATGAATAACTTATAAAGTATTCTATAAACAAGGAATGTTAGGGTAAATTAAACAAACTAACAAATCAAAGGAGAAAATTAAACAAATCCATGAGCTTCCATATTAAAAGAAATAATTATTCATTATGCGCGTTTTCTACACGCTCTAGTTTACAAGTTACCAGTAAGATGGCGCTAGTGGCAACTTTGGACAACTCTTCATAAAACACTGGTAATATGGGATAGTTACACTTCTTAAATACATTCTCCTTGGTCCAACTTTATTTTAGCAGTATGGATGAGGCGGTGTGTCTGGTGTTTGTACGGCTGTTTTATGCCCGTTTTTAGCGAGTGTTTTCCTCACTGTTACGTTGTGAAAACATTGTACATGCCAGTGAATATAAGAACATGGATACTAATCCTAAACGATCGCCACCTGGCGTATAAACATTAAGATAGAAAGTAAACATTCAGTTTGTTGATGACGTGATCGCAAGCGTTCGTTACAAACGACAGCAAAATGGAGGATAGAACTCATAGTGTTGCCTGTTCGGTTGAAGTTGTCGTACTGATGTTGATGGATGATCTTGACGAGATAAGGATTTCTTTTTTTTTTCGTCTTAGTTGAAATTACTGACGTGTTTGACTCGAACGGTGAATCACTGAACGAGATCATGAGACTCATGTTTCTGTATTCATACATCCCCACATCTTTGTTTATGCCTTAATTCTGTTACAGTTATAGACAGTATAAATGAAATGCTATTTTTTCGACAGTTATGTAAATTCATAGTATACATTTTGACTTATATATGAATGTTTAAAAGAATAGTCACAGGCTATCGTGATTCCATACGGAAATAGTTATTTCTTCGTAAATGTATATAAAAAAGAATGTAGACGTTTGGCATTGCGTGAAGCGCTTAGGAGACCCCGAAACCGTGAGCGTGGGAGTCACTCAGCCGAGGGATTCAAACTGCGGTGGTTAGGAACCAGTCCTGTTCTACGAGGCAATCTTAACGTGAAGACGTCCTCTTCAGACTAGGAATACAACAGTCACATATCCTAGAGATTAGTAATTTTGCTTTCAATTCATCAGTCATTCATTATTTTTACAGCTGAGGACATTATGATACCAGTATTACCAAGGGTGAAATCGCTTTTCTCTGCTGAGAATGTACCATCGTTAAGATGTGAACCATTCTCTCGTAGCAGGAAAAAAATCAACAAGAGGCCAGCCATGACCTTCCTTCGTTAGGGCGGCATTGCCAGAGTTGGACATTACTCTTTGGCTAGAAAAATCATCAGAGAGATTACTATGTGTGTGTGTGTGTGTGTGTGTGTGGTGCTACCTGGACTTTAGACAAGGATCTTGTGTATGCATGAAGGACCTTAGGCGAGGCTCTTATGTATGCTTGGAGTATTTCAGATGAGGCTGTTCGTTGTGCTTGAAAGACTTCAGATAAGGGTCTTCTGTACGCTTGAAAGACCGGAGACGGATCTTTTGCGTATGCTTGAAGGACCTTTGTCATGGCTCTTGTGCGGGTTCCAAGGGCCTAGACAAAGATCTTGTACATTTTTTGTCGGGCTCCAGACAGTGTTTTGGTTGATACTTAAGGGATACCATTCAAGGATTATCTCATTTCTTTAAGATTATCATAAATAGATTCCGTATCAGCATAGAACACTTCAGGCAGGACTCTTGTGTAAGACTGAAATTCTGAAACAAAACCCTTGTGCAGGCTTGAAGGAAATGAAAAAATAACTTTTGTATGCTTGATGTTCTTTTGTTTGCTCAGAAAATTCGGGCAAGTTTTTTTGTATGCCTGAACTCGCCTCAAACAAAGCTCTTCTGTAAGCGTAATAGAACAGATGTCTGTAGTATATGTCTGAGGGACCTAAGACAAGACTTTGTATGTGCTGAAAAGACCTCAAAGCTTTTCTGTATTCCTCAAGGATCTTAGGCAAGAGTCTTGCGTATGTTCGCTATGTTCGCAATAGTTTAGCAGTATCCCCTAAAAGAGCAATTGAATAGTATTCCCTAAAGCAACAAGTTACATAGTCTTATCACTGAAGCAACAGTTTGATCGCATATCTTAAAACATTCAACTGCAGTGTTTGGTTTCATTAACAGCTGACATGAGACGATTATCTTATTACTCAATACTCATTTCTGAACTGTCTTCTAGTCAGTATAAGTTACAATTAAGAAATATCAAGTTAATGAGGCAGCAGAAATGCCAGCAGACTCTGTATGTATTTCATATGTTGAGATCCTTTGTTCACGCTGCTGCTTTATAGGTTATTCAACCCAGTAATCTTTTTCACCCACCAAGTTCTGACTGACTCTTGATCTATACACTTAAGTCATAGGAAGATCATAAATATATTCATCAATCTAGATGTAATAACCCTTTAACCTGGGGACAACATAATCACCACTGAACAGACTCCCTCATCATCTAGTTGGCAGTAATTGTCTCCAAATCTGATGGCATCGTCATTAGTTAGAAGTGATAATCGCTTGTATAGCTATAGTCATTCTGTGGTTAAAAGTCCTAATTTTCGTGTTACAGGCTATGGTCCTGTAGCAAGAAGTAAGTTATCATAATCCCGTTGGACATGATCAACCTGGAGCGGGATGTCACAAAGACATACGCTACTGGACCTTAGGCAGAGCTCGATGTCACTGTGTTAGACATCATCTGTCATCTCGTTTTTCTCCAAAGTCAAAATCGTGAACTTGGCTCATTATTATACTGTACCTAGAAGTCATTATCAGGTCTTAGGTGGCATTCAACTCTTGCTCAGAACTCTTCATCATCACGTTAGTGATTATTATCATCCCCATGTTAAAAGTAATCTTAACATTCATGCCGTAGTTATGGTCCATAGCACCAGTTTTGATATAATCATTCTGTACGTAGAAGATATTACAGAAAAAGTTTGATCAATTCTTCTACAATTACGAGTGGTTATCCACAAGTCACACATCATCTTGTGGTTAAAAGTCATCTAACAATGAGTTCGATACTTTAATTCATCGTTTAAAAAAGATCATTGTAGAGAGATGGGGACGAAGATCTTCGAGAGAGAGAGAGAGAGAGAAGTCATTAAAAGGGGAGAAGAAGGTCGGGGTCTCCATTAAAGGGGATTTGTGGAGACTGAGGCCTGATGGTGCAGGTTACCATGGCAACGATAGCACGTCAGCTGTCCACTCTAGAACTCATGTGTTTGCTGAGAGGAGACCCTACGTACCTTACTCCAGAATACTGCATTCGAAGGCTAACGGCATATATATATACATATATATATTATTATTATTATTATTGTTATTATTATTATTATTATTATTATTATTATTATTATTATTATTATTATTATCATTATTATTATTAT
>JAUUDW010189503.1:0-14519 GCA_032361385.1 Panulirus guttatus | reverse complement strand
TTTACCAGTACCATAGTACTACCCGTCTGGGTATCAGGAGAGTTAATGACATCTGCTTAGTGAGCCAGCACTTCAATGATTATCAAGCTGCACTCCTCTGATCAAGGCAGCTGTCTTCTCTCACTGCTTCACTAACAAGTGGACTACCGGTATTCTATCCACAAACGTACAATCTTTCCTTGTCATACGTAACACTTGGCAACACTTAACTCACACAACTTATTCTTCATAACTCTAGATATTCTTGCGATGAGCACTATGTGCTAGCCATGCCTTTTAGCAAAATGGTAGGAGCAGTTGATACAAGTAGTAGGTAGGAGCATTTAAATACGAGCATTAGGTAGAAATTCTAGGTAGTAGTAGTTGGAGGGAGCATAAGATAAAAGCAGTCAGTAGGAACATTAATTAGGAGCCTTAACAAACACTGTACTAGAGTTGCCCTCTGCCAGTGGCCTGTTAAGGGTGAAGCACTAAAGGCTAAGAAGCAGCACTTGAGTTCACTAGCTATGGAGACTCTATTGCTGTGGCCACCCCTCTGAGGGAGTTCCAATTGGAATGGGCATCAGGGATATAGATAGACAGATAGATAAAATGGGCAATTCTTCAGTGGATCAAGACTCATCAAAGAAGAAAAGACCAAAAGTCTGTGATGCCTTTTCAAACTAGGTTGGAGCAACCAGTAGGGTCTTACTGTTTGTTACTCCTGATTAATGTAAACTACTTTCCAGAAGGAACTAAAGAACATATCTGAATATGTTAAATGATATAGGGAAAGTCATAAGAGAAATAAGCATTAAAATTTGCATAAACCTGCAGAGAGACTTAAAAAGCTTGAGATCTGGTCATATGCATGGCTGAACCTACAAAGAGACTTAAACAACCTTTAAATGTGGTCAGATGCATGGCTGATTAAATTCAAACTGACTATACACAAAATAACAAAGATGAGACACAGAGAAATGAGGCCCAAGTAAAGATTACCAGCTTGCAAGAGAAAAAAATTGCAAAAATCTAAGACTGAAACAAAATATTTAGCTTGACAAGACACCCAACCTATCATTAGAACAGCACACTCAGAGAACTGTAAAAATGATTAATCATCTAACTTTAACATCAGAAATGCTTTCAAGGGCAAGAAAAATCAAAAACAAATTTATTAGACCTAAATCAAAGTATGCACCACCAGATGGATCACCCCTCTAGAAAAAACATATATATCTGCTAGCGAAGGTTCAATAAAGGGCTACAAAGACTACATCTGAAATAAAGGATCTGAATCAGGAGAGGACAGCATACATGGATTTGCCCAAACTGGATGAGATAAGAAAGCATGGAAGCATAATTATAACCTCCACAATTCTTCTCAATTTAAGTGTTAATCATCGTGTTGATATCACTGTAAACAGAATCACCACTGGACATAAGAAACAGAGCTATGAATGAGTCTGAAAAAATAAAAAGAAGTTAATCTTAAGTAAGAGAAGTACAACATGTAATAACATACTTCTTGTCAAATCTGCTTTAATTGGCTTGACAGATTAGTTGCTTCTGCATTTCAAAATTCAACTTGATACAGCAAAACACCTTTAATCTGGTGATCATGGTTCAAAAAAAAAGAATTTGGTCTAGTTTAGCAAAATGTTTATGGCTCTAACAACAACTGATAACCCTAAATTCCAAACACAACAGAATAGTCCTGAAATTCGAGAGGACTGCTGTAGAGTTGGTGAAATACACCTATTATACTGATGAAGATCCTGTCAGCTAATAAAATTCATGTTAATATCAACAGTTTATTTATTTTCTGAATGCATTTTTATGACTCTCTATCTAGAATTGCAAACTGATAGTGCGATGCTGATGCAATACATGTACTTTCCGATCTCAAGAAAATTGGTGTTTTTCAAGTGAAAAACAACTTCTTTTTTATGAAATGAAAAACATTACATAAGGAAAATAAAACAACATTGAAACAAGTAATACAGTCCTTAGCTCATCCAGGAAGAAATACCAAACTTCCAAAGAGAGCATATTACTGAGCTTGTGGTGAGCACTACACCTTCTGGTGTTGAATGTCTTGCTTTATGGCATTTAGTTGTATTTAGATCAGATGTAACCCCACTTCCTATTTATGCCTCATATATAAATGACCTTGTTTCATACATCTTTACTGCTTCTGTAGATGTGTACATGGTTTCATTGTGACCCTTACTGTGTGGGTTTTGGTGTCATTCATTGTTAAGGGAGACCTCAACAGGATGATGTTCCTTATGTTTCCCTTAACACAAATTTTAACACAATATCAATTGGGATATTTCTCTTCTCTTCCCTAACTCATTTTTCTCACTAATAAATGCACTGAAATATTCTGTTGTTAAAAGAAAATAACTTAAAAACTGTTGAAATTTTAATTCATACAGAGGCACTTTATTTTGATTCAGAATACCTGCATAACTCTATGAACATTGCTGCTAGATTTTCTGTTGTAAATTATAGTATTTTCAAAACATGGAGCAGTACTGTATCTTCACTGACATAAACATACACTACACACTTTTCCTTCAGTCAAAAAGCTATAAGATTAATAAACAAGTATGGAGCAATATCTTTAGTTTTGACTGGTTGAGACCAAGCAGTTTTTTTTTTCTGGAGTATATACACAGTGAATATCTCCAAGGATTCTGTCGGTTTAGCTAACAGTATAGTCTATAATTGCAAGCTAATCTTATCAATGAAATATATTCATCTAATTCACAGCATTCCAACATTAACATGATCATCCATTTTAAAGAGAAAATTATAAAAAAATTTATCTAACTCCTTCACTTATTATACTGAGTTTATTCTAGCTAAGCATTTGTTTAAACGGTAAAGATTACAGTAATGTACTTTCAAAAATCATTACATTTGTCACAATATATTTTGTTTTAACTTAGCTATATGTATGTTTAAAAAGATGGAAATAAAGAGATACATCTTCAATGACAATGTGTAAGGGAAGGAGATAATATCTACAATACTAAGATACAAAAAAAATAATAAAACAAAACACTAGTCAAGCCATTAAATTCTTAATCCAAGTAAGAACATTAATACTGTAGCTATGTGGAGAATACAGACACTCCCATTAACAGTGCGTCAGTCAAAATTGCCGCAAGTCAAAAACCACATAATTTCACTCAATCCCTCCATCTGGAACAGTTGAGTTTCCCTTCCCCAGTTATTAGTTCACTTTCTCTGGTGTTCCATTACACAGGTGCCTTTCCACTATTGTACTCTGCACACTGTACTGCACTTGCCAACCACACTTACATCACTTACAAAGCCCTAAACTCCAGACCGCACCACTAGCACACTTAAAACACTACCACACTGAGCAACAGAAATATGGGAAATAAATCAAAAACTACAAAAAAGAAACATGAGAAAGAAATAATGAAACTAGATAAAAAAATTTATTCATCTCAATTCTTGATGCCATACCTTTTATGTGTTTTTTAACACATGAACTGTCCTTCAAAAGTGTGTTTACCATTAAGGTACCCAGCCTGAACTCATGCCAAATGGAAGAGCTGTTTACCAACCTTTGTGCTTCTTTATAATTTTCATTTTCATCTCTACATCAATCACTTTACATTTGTGAGAAAGTCCTCCACTCTTATCATCACTTGGTCATTTTCCGATTTTTCTGAGAAAAAAAAAGCAAAATTTATAATAGGTCACTGAAATTTCCAACACAATGTGGTGGACTTGTGAAGGACCTCTGTAACTGCGACACTGTTTGTGTAAGATGTGAACCTGGGAAAGAGGCTGGTTGCTATTGCATCCCTCTGTTGTATTCCTCCATGCATGCTACATAACATTTCTGTTAGCAATGCAAATTTTTGTCTAGAAAAAATATTGTATTTGAGTTGTATGAGAACTCATGTAAAGTTGGATTTCCATACATCAAGTCTTCCATAAATTTGGGAGTGTCTGTATAATTAGGCAGTTGGCTGATGTAGGACTGACAGCTTCACAGTTGGTGGTCATAAGGCAGTAAGGAGTATAGGATAATTTCCCAATCTATTACTGCATAGCGGAGTCCTGATTTTCTACTGAAACACCGACTCAGTACAATAATCTAACTGCTGGAAAAATGTATACCTCGATTGGAGTCACTTTCAGTAAAGAATTTTAATGTTTTCTCATAGTTTTTCTTTAAGTCATAGATGGCAGATGTACCAAAACAATATCAATGTACATTTTTCTTTACTGACACCCCTTTATCAAGCTTTTGTATAACTACCTCTTTCCTGTGGACAGTAAGTGTAACATGCTTACATTTGGCAGGACTGAGCTTGACATGAGGGAGCAATCTCTTCGTGGAATCTATGGTGAGGGCTCAAAATGTTATAACTTGTTTGGATGGGGAAGGTCATAGGCAAAATCAGTGTGTTCAAATGAACATGGACACTGACCCCACAAGTATACTGTGCTAGATATGGGGTCCAGGGTTAGTTCAAATGATACAGAACTACAGTGAATCATTCAATAACATCTTTATATCTGCTGTTTCTTATTCTCATTTCTTGTTTTATTACATTTTGCAGTAAATTACATACACCATAGGTGTAAGGTGTACATAGATATACATACACACAAAATGAGTCACTGCTTTAGCCATGTGCCCACACTGTTACAAAAACCAACAGCAGCTAAACTCTTCGTGAGGAAGCGATATCTTCTTCAATTGAAGAATAACATAATCTACTTTTTTCCAATTTTCTTAAGCTTAATAACTGTCTTATTTATCATTCTATAACATTTTGCAGCAAATTACATGTACCATAAGTGTAAGGTGAACATGAATTTACATTTATGTATACACTAAACGAGTCACTATGTTAGCTGCATGGCCACAGTTACAATGGCTGACCACAGCTGAACCTGTCGTAAGGAAATGATCTCTGCTTTGATCACAAAATAACGTTCCTTGTTTTCTTTAAGTCTTAATAATTGTTTTATATATCATTTTATACAATTAGCAGTAAATTATATGAACCAGAAACGTGAATGAACTTGCAGTTACAATGGCCAACTGTAACTGATCTTGCTGTGAAGTATTCTTTCCTTCCATTATACAATGATGTTCTCCAGTTCTGTTTATTATCTTAGTCTTAACAATTGTTTTACATACTGTTCTATTACATGTTGCTGTAAATTACATGAACCCTAAGTGGAAAGTGAACATGATGGTACAGGCATGTACATATAAAAATGAGTTGCTGTGTGCCCATGCTATTACAAAGGCAGACTGCGGCTGAATTTGTCGTGAGGAAGCAATCTTCTCTTGGATCTAATAACAACAGACTATCCTGCTTGGTTTCTTTGTCAAAAATTTGTTGTATATACCATTTTATTAGTTATAATAACCAACCACAGCTGAACTTATGAGACAGCAATGTCTTCCCCAGTTTCTAGATATACAGTAAACCCTCAATTCAACAGACCCAGATATAACAGATTTCGGATTTAATGGACTAAACAAATAGTAATAATAAAAAAAATATATCTCAAACCATGTGCATTTCATATCGCACATGTTTTTGGTAGCATGGGGCAGATTCACTTTTGAAGCTTTGTTTCAGTTTCAGTCTGCCTCAGTGTTTCTGTATTTCAGAATTGTGACTTTATTTATTAAATAATTTTGCAGTCCTTATATTCAAAATGGCATCAAGTGTGTGAACTTAAATGTGGCACAGAAAATAGGTTACATTCGATTTAACGGACTTTTGGCATTAATGGACACCCCTTCCCCCCTATTAGTCCATTAAATCAAGGGTTTACTGTACTACATTTTTGCTTAGTTCCTAGGCTTAATACTTGTTCTGTATATTGCTTTATTACAATTTGCATAAATTACATGCAAATATCCTGAAAGTGTACATATGTGTAAACGCATACAAACATGTGTCGCTAGGTACAAGTGGCAAACCATGGAATACCCAGATAACCACAGTACCCAATGGCAAAGCGGCAATTTTCTAAGCCATAGAAATTTTGCCAAACTAAGTCAAATTCTGTTTCATCCAAACAATGTGAGTTTCCAAACAACAGATCACCAGATCAAAGACATTTCACTGTACTTCCCATTGTAAACATTTTCTAAAATGTTCAACTTTTTCAAATTATGGTGAGTGCAAATATTGATACATTCACATCACATTTGTCTATCTGTGCATCTGTGCATTCTTCGCATTAGAGCTAAGTACTGAAGATTTGCTTCTTTGTATCATACCCCAGTTAAAATGAGTTACAAGTGCCCAGCAGTAGTCATGGATGTGTTAATGTGATATGCATTTTGACAGTGGATGGCAATTATGTGATAAAGCAATATGATAGTGGATGATGCCCTATCGATATCAGTAAAGCACTTTATTATGCTATGTGATGGTAGTCTTTTATGTAAATAAGTAACACACAGAACAGCACATGTGAGGAATCATGTCCAGAAATATTACTCAGAAACATATCCCCATTTCATAAATATAAGTCTTTGATGAAGCTGGTTTGGTTTGAAGTGATTTCATTTACAGTAACACTTTTCAAGATCCCATCCAATATGTTGAACAGTGCTGTGAATTACATGACTACACGTTTCTAACAGAATTAGCTAATATTTCCAGAATTTATGCTCTGTTAAAACATCAGAATTCTTGGAAATGTTTACGAACTATAATTTGGAAATATTATTAGATAAGCAAATGCTTGGTCCTAACCATGTCAAACTAAAGACAATATGGACAATTTACTGTATCTTCAATTTTGAAACAATTATACCAATATCTTTATCATCTTTTCCCTAATCATCAGTACACAGCTGAATGATCAGGCAAGAATACAAGAATAACCAGGCACACACTGATGGTTATATGAAGCAAAATAAAATATCTCTACAAGGGTCATGCCAATTATAAATCTCCATGAATAAAGATAATACTGTTCTTAGCCAATCCCTTGCACAAAGTGATTTCAGCACACCAATGAATGTCTCAGCAAGGAACTAATTCCCTACTGATAGAAGAATGCAACTAAATGGAATTTTCAGTCTGTTCTAAAAGGTGCCATAAATAATACATCAGTTCATCCCTGAGAGGAAAGTGACACTGTTTACTGAACGACTTGGATAAGAAATGCTGACATGGAAACAATGGATTTGCATAAAGGTGTACAAAAAAGTAAATTAGAAGCATGGAACAAAATCTTAAGAACAAAAATTAGAAACTGGACCTTTGAAAGAGGGAGTTAGTTGTGAAATTCATGAAATCCCAGCTACATTTTTTTGAAAAGACAGAGATGATAACAGCCAACCTTTGTTGTGATTGAGGTAAAGCAGAGATCAATCTAGATTAGCAGATAGACAAAAAATGGCATAAAAAACAATAATAAACAAATGGAACCCAAATCACTGCTTAATCAATATAGACTAATTAGCCTAACACTGCATATAATCAAAGAACATGAGAGCGTGAAAAAACAAAACTAAGGAGCATCATAAATGAAGACCTACATGGATTTGTGCCATGTAAAAATGCACAAATGCAATCACTAGCTTACTACAAAAACTTTAATGCAAACAAAGAAAATGGACACTTTTTCTAGATGTCACTAAAAGCATTCAACAAAGTAAATTGGGGATTGTTGTCTGGAGAAACTGGCAAGAAAAAACAATGAAAGAAATCTAAGTAGAGTTTTCAGCCAACAGAAAATTTAAAGTGGTGGCAATTGAAACCATGTCTAATGAAGATGATATTTCATCAGGTGTACCACAAGGGATGGCATTAGCTTCAATGCTCTTGGTAATTGTGATCTTTACATGAAGACAGAGATGTAAGGCAAGGCATGTTCATGTGCTCTTAAGATAACACAAGAGCAAGTACAGCAGTTTGATTGGAATACCAAGAAAAACTTTAGGAAGACCTGAACATAATCTAAAAATGGAATTTAATGAAGTGAAATTTGAGCAAATTAGTCACAGGAAGATTAACAATATAACAGTGTTTTCCTACAAAGGCCTACATGGAAAGAAACAGACAGTGAAGAAAATGTCAACACTTAGGAGTTATTACCCTTGAGAAACTTGAATTGCAGAAGCATATTAATAAGACAGTGCTTCCAAGCCACATGACAAGAGCTTTAACAAGTGACAGAATGCTGATGATGAAAATGTTTAACTTATACATAAGAAGCAAAATCTAATACTGCTGTGTTGTAAGGTCACCCGTGAAACAGATGGAAATAAACAAGTTGGAAAGAATACAGAAGCACTCCTCAAGCAAAACTGATGGTCTGGAACATATGTAGTACCATGAAAAGTTAAAAGAACTTGAAATCTATAAACTAGAAAGAAGGGAGATATATGTGATAACATATGCATGTTAGCAAACATAAGGCATAAAAAAATAATGTTTCAAACCTGGAAGTACCTCAATAAGGAAAATACAGCAAAATGAAGTTGGGAATAACTCCTGGGAATATATCAAAAAGATGTTAGACAAGAATGTAACAGTGTCCTGCAAAAACGTTGGACACATTATTTCATTTAGTACCAGGAGATAAAAATGGCATGCCTTAGAATAACAATGAGTGACAACAGAAACACTAATTCAACAAGTAAGACATAAGGAGAGCACTGTACCATAGCCCTACCATTCTGGCAAAATCTCATCATAGTTCCTTGCAATTAGATATATAGATAAAGTGAACACTTAATTTTTCTACAGGAAAGGTAGTCTTTGGAACCAAATGAATCAGCCCATATGTGGAAATAAGATGAAATTTCCAACTAATATCACTTTTTATTTAACCCAATTTGAAAGGGCAAATCAGCAATAAAATCATCTTTATGTCACTATCTCCAAAAATCTTTAAACTGAATTACTATAGAACTGATTACCTTTTTAAGGTAATGCTACCACTGGCCTCATAATCTAATAATACAGCTAATCATTATGAGTCACAACCGGCAAAAAAACTTTACTTTTCCTATGCATTTACAAATCTTTCAAGGATTCTTGTTTTTACTGATTTAAAATCCTGAAAACATCACCACTAGAAAAATGGATACAACAGTTTTGAGCATGAACCCATATAGAAGGGCCATACTGCAACTGTACAAGATCCCACACGACAAGAAGAAATGACATGTTGTTTGGCTGTATTAGATTTGTTTCAAAAAGAGAGTCAAAGTTTTACAAAGCCTCAAGTACAGTATAAGGTAGACAAAAGAATATACCACATCCAAAAGAGGCCTTGCCGAAAGTGTATGGGGTTTCCACATGACACGAGGAAATAAGATATCATTTGATTGTATTTGATTTGTTTTAAAATGAAAAAATCAGGTCTTTCAAAGCCTCAAGTACTCTATATGGCTGACAAATGAATATACCACACTGAACTCTACTACACAAGCAAATCTCTAGAAAAGGCAAAAGCCAAAGCTAATCAATCCCTAATACATTGGAAAGTATATATGCTGAAAGGACACTATCCTCAAAACTCTTTCTGGTTTTCCCAGAAGAGCAGAGCTTCTTCATGATTGTCTCTTGGGATGGTAGACAGTTAATGAATAAAGGTTCATAATGCTAGCTACTAAGGAGAGTAGCTATCATGTAGCATGAAGGGCAAGAAAGGTAAACTGTGTTTCTGCACCCTCCTTGGCTCGCCTTGACCAATTTCTTTTACTCTTTTCAGGGAAATGGTACCAAAAAACATTCTAATGGACTTCTGGGCATCAAAGAAAACTACTTGACACCACATAGAAAAAAAAAATGCTCTGATACTGTGAAATTTCATCAACAGTTGGGTATACCTCACTCTTCAGGATGAAGGTACCTTCTATTTTTATTCTGTAAAAATGATACAATACCTCTCAATGGATCCACTGACTGTTCAGCGGTCTTCTCTGCATCATCCGACATGACTTGTTGTGTTATGAAATAATTCAGATTTTATACCATAACAGCAAATGCTAAATGGAATTTACACACCCAACACCTAAGACCTATTATAAACCTGACTAAGAGTGTAATGGACTAAGACACTTAATATGGTATGAGTTATCTTAAATGGACATTATAACACAATATTTACATATATATATATATATATAATACAAAATGCTTATCCAATGATGAAAATTATTCTATTTACAAGCAAAATGTGGATGGAGATAATAAGTGAATTTCCAGGTACTTTGGAGCTCCAATAGGAGATTACTCATAAATTGAGACCCTAAATATATATAATCAATATATATTACATAACACCTAAGCTGTAGTAAGTTACCAAGGCTATGAAACAATATATAGTATACTGCAATGAGGCTTCACATTTGATATTCAGACCAGACTAGATAATGCAAAACAAGAGAAGTTCCCCTGTGTAGCTATTTCAACACCAGTTTCTTGGCATAACGCTGCTGTACTCTTCCAACTGTCACGAATCTATCAAGACAGTCAAATGTGTCATACACATCATGAATCTAACAAGACAGTTAAATGTGTCATACACATCTATATTTTACCTATGAAACCAACATGCGTAAGATGAGAATATTCCACCAAAATAATATATATACTTTCAAATTTTTTAGTATTTCTAATTATAATTATACAGTCTACCTACTTTATATCATACATCAAGAACCAAAGATGGAAACTACAACAGTTTTCAAGCTGTTATACATGGTTGTGATATACTTTCAAGTATTTACTCAAAACTTCTATGAGCCTTTTTTTTGTGCCACGACATTTACAGGTAGGAACTTTCAGAACATATGGTGACGTCTTAATTCAATACTTCGAATCAACTTTTATTTCTAAATTTGATGTTTGTACAACAAAGACAAAGATGATGAGCACAGTTACCTCATGATGCTTCCACTAAAATTAGTGTCTACTACTGAGCAAAAACAATAAGGCTGTAAGTGCAGATACACAGGGTTCCACTCCCAACATAGTAAACTGCACACAAATACTATGCTTCATAATGCATATCAAATCACTAACTTCAGTTCAGTCTGAAGCCAGAATTCACAAAATATGAGGCCACCAACAATTTTCTACATTTTTTGTCTTACTCAATGACAGAGAGTTCTGAGAGTGTTCCATCACCGTTATCAACAAGTGTTCCTTCTTCCATTGTTACGCCTAAAATAACACCCTGCCCTCCTAACATACTGTCTTCGGATTGATTATCAAGAGACCCTAGTACTGAAGTTACACCTGTTGGAGCTGATGCAAGCTGATTCTTTAGGGCACGTGCCAACATCACAGTAGATGTTAGTCCTGTTCGTTGAGGACTTTTCAGTGAATTAAGTGAACTTGCTGGGATTGCTACGGAAAGAGTAGATGTGGTAACTGCCAACTGATGTTGCGAGGACTTTGCAGTAGTCTGAAGTAATTTACTTAGCTCTAGTTGTTGAAATCCATCTGTTTTCAACTGAACAACATTATTTTTTCCATCATCAGAAAAATCATGCTTTGAATCTGACTTGACAAGGGCTGCTAGTTTTCCTTCCAAAGGTTGTGAAAGAAGTAACTGACCATTTGGAAGAGTTTTAAGAGCAATTTTTCCACCATTTGCTGCTACCAAACCTGTTAAATTAATACTAGGTATTGATGCAGATCCTTTGGCAGTGGTTGTTGAGCCGCCCTTTATGATCTGCCCAGTCACAGCAATTTGGTTGTTTACTGTTGATGCCATGGGTGTCCCGCTTACCTGAATGGCTCCCTCACTCTCAGGTGATGTACTTACTGGTGATGCTGTAATTTTATTATTGTTATTTAAGATCTGACTTGTGGAATTTGAAGTGGATGACAGCTGGTTTGCTTGTACTTGGAGAACCTCACCAGTATTTGTTGTGACAGCTGTCAAACTTTCATTTTTATGGGAGTGTGTACAATGGTTCTTGAGGCCCTGGTTTGTGCAGTAGCTTTTTCCACAGTAACATCTATACGGTTTCCTCACTCTGCAAGAAATTAAAACATACAGAAAATGTAAGCCAATTCTGTTAACACAATTTCCAGATGGGTAAAGCAAAATAAAAAATCACTCAAGTTATGGTACAGTATCATGGCTTAATACCAGATTGAATTAGGCTTACTGAAGCTTGCCAACACCACCCTAGTTTAGGACATCAAATGTGCAATGCATGACATAATGATAAAGCATATCTATAAAGCAATATGACAAGCAAATGATTATAAAAAGAATTCGCCCAAATCTTAAAGGCAACAGGGTCCCAACACTGCAAACCCAACAATGCTAACATAGCATCTATCATTACCCATATAACTGTCTTCTAGATCTACCAGTCAAATACTAAAAACTGGTTACCTGCCAGAAATGTACTAGCTACAGATGAACCAAGACCACCAGCTACCAACTACCTGTGTAGATGGCAGGTACTTGAAGCCTTCAAGCTTTAGACAAAATCAAGAAACTTATCTTTTAATACAAAGGCTATTTCCTAAACTCAGCAGCATTTGAATTATACCATTTTGTCCCCAAATGAAAACCATCAAAACAAAGCAATAAACAAACTAAATGTCTTAAAAACACTTACTGGGACAAAATTTGGACAAGAAAAAACATCCCTTAACATTTTTGGCAAACAGTTCATCCATTCCACCCTAAATTACATCTTCCTTACCAAGTCATCCACCCTATCAAAAACAAATATAATAAAGCTGCAAACTAAAGAAAATGAAACACTCAGAACAAACGCAGGCTACCTGGCAACCACAAACACTCAACACCTACACAGTGAAACAAAGATCCTCACAATACAATCCCACCTCGATGTGCTTGGCATTCCTTTCACTGCAACAGCACTAGACACTTTCCAACTAACCAACAATCCCATCAAGTAAAAAGTTTACCTCTGCCTCACACTGAAACAACCTGTGCTTACAGATCCCCAGCCCAGCAAACACAAAACTGATGAAACATACTTGCAGTTACATGACCTGACAAGCATTAAACAACCACCCTCTCAACACAGTCTTTACCACCATCCCACCAAACATACATCCATCTGAAACCAAACTCCCCAGCCATTTGCAAATCATAATATCTCATACGTACTTTGGAAACCACCTATTTCTATGCCATAACAAATACCGATTTCAAAATACCACAAGACCCCCTTCCCATGTTGCAAATTCCACAGTGAAGACAAGGAACACTTACTCCTAAACTGTTCCACACGCACATCACACAGATGACACCTAATATCACCACAATCCTTGACCTGTGTTCCTACTTAGTGGATGTGGCTAGCTTCCTGAACGCTGTGAGAGCTCCACAGTTCCACAGCTGCTCAGGTTTATCAAGAGTATAAAGCCTCGACACTTAATCACACAATCAAACACATTCTGAAACTTATGGCCAGTTTACTAAAGTGATGGAGCTTCCATATCAATGTTCAGCATTAGATTTTTTTTACAATGCAATTTTCTTCATTTCACACAACCCTCTTCACTTAATTGTATTGCATCCACTCAAACACCACTCCATAAGCACTAAACAATGCACTCACACCATTTCTGGTTTACCTCTTCTCATTGTACCTTCAAACTGCACTAAGACATAGCCTCTTTAACAACCTATCATTTGTCATGTGTCCTACATGACCATATCACCTTAAAAAGGCTTTTGTCTAAATGTTTCTCAATCTATTTCCTCATATCATACATCTTTCATACACCTTCCTTATCTATTTTCTTACTTCCTATAGTACAAAGTATGTTATCCATCTGTACTTATTTCTGACCACTATGGACCCAGAAAAACAAAGATTTCACATCTATAACATCAAAAGTTGGCACACATTTCATTGTGCAAGCTTCTTGCACACTAAACATTTAACTCCTTGTGCCTATGATGTAAATTCACGAGATGGGAACTGATGGATTATGATATATATCTATGGTCTGCATTTTCTAACTTTTTTTTCTACACTGGGGGCTCCAGTCTGGGACAAAACTTCACAATGAGGCCAGGCCTTAACTGAAATACAGAGAGGATTATGAATGGGAAAAAGAAGAGACAAGGGAAAGTATTTACAAATATTGGAAAAAGTTTTTTTTATGATGAAGGCTAAAGTAATGGACAAAAGTCCAAATCAAAATCAAGGCCGGGCCTTATTTGCAATATAGAGAGAATTACGAAACAGAAAAAGACAAAGGAAAGTATTTACAAATCTATGAGAAAGTGCAAGACCTATCTTTTGAAATGTGCCAGGTTATAGCTATTAAGAAAAAACATGAGAAGGTTCAGAGTTCCAAAGCTTCAACGTGTAGGGAAAGAAGCAGGTAACAAAACAACCCACCCTTGAGTTGCCGATGGCCACACAATAATCATGTAATGCAGCAGCTTGCCAAGTATTGCATGGTCTAGCTAGTGGTGGGGGCACACAAGCAGCCAGCTCTCAGGAGCAAAAACCAAAGTAATACCTATAGAAGAGGGAAAGT
>JAUUDW010189502.1:4384-22483 GCA_032361385.1 Panulirus guttatus | reverse complement strand
GAGCACCACTTTAACGCTCCTCAGTCAGGACGGTAGTACCACCCTGGGCGGCTGTTGTCAACAACCTACTACATAATTCTCTTATTTTTTTTTATGTTAGACTTTTATAGTCATAAACTGTCATATTGATTTAATGGTGACCCTTGGTATATCAATATTTTATGTGTGTGTTTCAGCAATAATGGATGTATTTACTCAAAGTTGTCAATAAGAACTTCAGTATATGTGAGCATCAGTATACAAGCCTTGGTTATCAAAGTGCGGGGTAACAGGGTCGCGCAGAGTAATCAACCATTCAGATGGTGGCGAGGGGGTCCGTGCGGTGGTGACGGGCAAGTACTTATATGGTGCCTGAATACCGTTTACATGGGGTACCATGACCTGTTAGCTTGGGAGATGAAGCGCTGTGGTAAAGCTAAATCTTCACGGGTAGTGACCCGTGAAGATTTAGCGTAGAAGGTGGACAGTATCGCTCGTAGAGAAATGAAAAACGAGGTATACGTCCCTTTCCTCTCATCATAACGTTGCAACTTCCCTCACTGGTGTGTTGTCCTGCTGCTACATACAGTGTGAGGCAGCGTGCTAAGGGAGGAGGCCGGCTGTCATCACAGGACGTGGGGCCGATAACTGCAGCCCCGGTGCACATGCCTGACACCCACGGAAGTATACACACACCGTCACTACTGGTGCATAGTCGACACCTCCAACGTCTACTGTGCATATCTAAGCGATTCGGCGGTAAAGTAGCCTTCTTCTGTATATAATAATTGTGTGGATAACAATGAATGTAATTCCAGAAACCACTAATCTAAAAAACTTCCCCCATCAGATGAAAGGGAAAATACACCATGTGCTGATGTTCCTGCTGCCAGGCCAGACGGCGCCAGTGTTGTCACGCGGCTTTCTCCTCCTCCAGGCGCAAGTAAGGATGTCATATATACGTGCACATCATCGACGTCACCGTCATGTCACGTTCAAGCCTTGTACTCCCCTTCACTGCAGGAGTTACCCGTGTCCGGGTAACTCCTGCTGACGCTGTACACATCTATCTGTCATCATAACGTCCTCCTTCAGGTCCGGCTCCACACCTGGCATGACTTCCCGTCCGGTCTCACACCTAGCATGACAATGACCGCTTGATCTGGTAGCTTGGCGCCTGTAGAGGTAGGACTTGTAGTCGTTCATGACATATTTTCGCGGGCAGTCATGAGTGACCGAGTGTTGGTCGGTGGATGTCTTCTCTGAACGTAGAACTCGTGACTAGGTGTCCGGCAACACTTGCTGTGCAGTTGGCTGGTCTGTAGCCCAACGGTCAACATACTATATAATACAGTTGGACCCGAATTGTCTTATGCTGTTTCAAGATAGCGCCCACTTAAATGAAAGGAAAGAATTCGACGTTCTCTCTACAACGAGACTGTCTGACGTACTCCGTCGTGACATTCTATATCTAACGTAAATAATGATACACTTCATTTTGTATATCGTGTGAGGTTCACAGTTGGTCGCTGGATGTAATGGGTTAGATTACTCAAGTAACACTTGTTGCTCTGCAGGTCCCGTTTGTAATGAATGAATAATGTGTTGATGTATGTTCACTGCAGCTGACTGTGTGCAGCTTCATAAGAATGACAAAAAATAAGTCAGTGGATCAGTATATACAAGCAAAGGTCAAAATGATAAGTAGTGTATCACTGAGTCACAAGCATTATGGTAAACGCAGATGGTAACCGGATGGAAAGTGTGGGACAACTAACAGAAAACGATGATGATCATTATGATTTACAGTCAACTTGGATATTAATCACTTTGACATGTTCCTTATCATTAAAACAATTGTTGATCCCACATGAAGATTGTGACCCTCACTAGGCACAGCATTCCAGGCGTCCAGAAGCTGGAGCGGCATCAGCGTCTCCTGCCCACACACACACACACACACACACACACACACGCCAGCCGCTCTGGGCCGACGTGACCTACACACCTGACCAAGGCCGATCACTGTCCGGCTGTGAAGCACGGTTTTTGTATACTCTCTCTCTCTCTCTCTCTCTCTCTCTCTCTCTCTCTCTCTCTCTCTCTCTCTCTCCTAACGGTGAGCACTACGCGCTAGCCTTGCATCATGGAAAAATCTCTGGGAAAGTATTCGTAAATAGTTACCTCATACGGTGAGCGGTACGCACTAGCCACACCTCTTTCCAATCTCATTAAAGGTACTCGTAAGCAGGTAATCTTTGACTTTCTCAAAAAATATTGCCACGGGAGAAGATTCGAGTCATCCAAACTTACTTCACCAAAGGTTTCTTAATGTCAGGACCACGTCACAGTACACGTCGCAGTATACGTCACAGTGCACGTCACAGTACACGAAATCGATGAAGAAATGCAGAGGTTCTGAAGTAGTGTAGAAAATGGGTTTCATTCAAAGCAATATAGAAAATGGGTGCGTATTTAGAGACTTCCTGTGGCACTTTTCCAGTGTTTTGAACGATGGTGGGAAGAATATGTAAACAAGTGTTCTAATGACCGTAGATGATCTTTCCAGTGGTGACCCATAGGCGGAAAGTGATTCTTTGATAACTTACTTCCTGTTGTTTATCCACTGGTGACATCCCTAGTGATATCTATCTAATGGTGATATCTCCAGTGGTATATATCCACTGGTTACATACCCAGTGGTATGTATCCTCTGGTCAAATATCCAGTGGTATCTAACCATTGGTTACATCTTCATTAGTATCTATCTGATGGTTATATCCTGATTAGTATCTATCCTTTGGTTACATCCCCATTAGTATCTATCCAGTGGTTATATCCCTAATGGTATCTATTTACTGGTTATCCCAGTGATATCTATCCAATGATTATCCCCAGTTGTATCTATCCAGTGGTTATATTCCCAGTTGTATCTATTCAGTGGTTATATCCCCGGTGGTATCTACCCAATATCTATATCCCAGGTGATACTATCCAATAATGAAATCCCAGTGATATCTAGCCAGTGGTGACATCGCCAGTGGTATCTATACATTAGTTATCGGTTATATACCTTGTGGGATCTGTCCATTGGTTATATACCCAGTGATATCTATCCATTGGTGCTAATTCATTCATGTCAACAAAAATGGTACATCAAGGGTTGATCATTCCACCGTCATGTCAAAACTTCACCCAACTGTTGGTCTCTCTCCATTACTGAGAATTATTCTAGCTTTTTTACCACTGGTTACATCCTGTGGTCTCCTCCAGTGGTCTCTAAAAAAGTTTCTGATTATTCGTCAACTTGCTTTACGATCTGTCATGGGTGATGACTGTCACTAATCTGTGAAGGGTAATTGATGACTGTCATTGATCTGTCAAGAGCGATGACTATCATCATTCTGTCAAGGGTGATGAATGTCATTAACGTGTCAAGATCGATGGCTGTCACTGATCTGTCAAGGGCGAAGACTGTCACTGATCTGCCAAGGGCGATGGCTGTCACTGATCTGTCAAGGGCGATGACTGTCACTGATCTGTCAAGGGCGAAGACTGTCACTGATCTGTCAAGAGCAAAAACTGTCACTGATATGTGAAGTGCGATGACTGTCACTGATCTGTCAAGGGCGATGATTGTCATTGATCTGTCAAGATCGATAAATGTCACTGATCTGTCAAGGGCGATGACTGTCACCGATCTGTCAAGGACGATGACTGTCACTGATGTGTCAAGGGTGATGACTGTCACTGATCTGTCAAGATCGATGACTGTACTGATCTGTCAAGGGAGATGAGTGTCATTGATCTGACAAGGGCGATGACTGTCGCTGATATGTGAAGGGCGATGACTGTCACTGATCTGTTAAGATTGATGGCTGTCACTGATCTGTCAAAGGCGATGACTTTCATTGATTTGTTGAAATCGATGACTGTCAGTGATCTGTCAAGGGCAATGACAGTCACTGATATGTGAATGGCGATGACTGTCATTGATCTGTTAAGGGCAATGACTGCCACTGATATGTCAAGGGCTATCACTGTCATTGATCTGTCAAGACTGATGGCTGTCACTGATCTGTCAAAGGTGATGACTGTCATTGATTTGTCAAAATCGATGACTGTCAATGATCTGTCAAGGGCAATGACTGTCACCGATATGTCAAGGGCAATGACTGTCATATTTGTATCAAGAGTGATGACTGTCACTGATCTCTCAAGAACGAAGACTCACCGATCTGTTACGAGCAATGGCTGTCACTGATTTGTCAAGAACGATGACTGTCACTGATCTATCAAGGGCGATAACTGTCAATTACTTGTCAATGGCGATGACTGTCGATGATCTGTCAAGGGTGAAGACTGTCACTGGTCTGCCAAACACGATTGATGACTTTCACTGACCTGTCAAGAGTGGTGACTGTCACTGATCTGCCAAGGGGAATGACTGTCACTAATCAGTCAAGGGCGATGACTGCCATTGATCTGTCAAGGACAATGATTGTCATTGCTCAGTCAAGAACGATGACTGTCACTGATATGTCAAGGGCGATGACTGTCATTGATCTGTCAAAAGTGAAGACCATCAGTGATGTGTCAAGATCGACGGCTGTCACTGATCTGTCAAGGTCGCTGATTGTCACTGATCTATCAAGGTCATTGCTCTGTGAAGGGCGATGACTATCACTGATTTGTCATGGTTGATGAGTATCACTGATCTGTTAAGGGCGATGACTGCCAGTGATCTGTCAAGGGCAATAACTGTCATTGATCTGTCAAGGTCGATGACTGTCACTGATCTGTCAAGGTCGATGACTGTCATTGATCTGTCGAGGGTGATGACTGTCACTGATCTGTCACTGTTTTGTCAAGGTCGATGACTGTCACTAGTAACGTGTACTGGTGGTCCATATATCTCCTTAAACAAGGGGATACGACCCTTGAGCATGATGACCTGGTGCTTCGCCTGATCATTAAGGGTCATGTGACGGACCAGGTCGTCAAACCCAAGGGTCACTCCGTTGTGCTCAGTGGGTTAGACGTGTAGAAGAGTTGATCAAGATAATATTGGCACCAGTAATGTGATGCCTCCAGTGGCACGATGCGTTCTGTAGCCAGATGCGTTTTTTGGTCCAAGGCGTCCAATGCCCTGATGCGTCCAGTAGTTCGATGCGTCCATTGGCCCGACACATACACTGGCCCGTTACGTCCAGTGGCCCGATGTATCTCGTGGCTCGACACATCCAAGAAGCGTACCAGTGGCCGATGCGTTTATTGGCTCTTTGCGTCTAGGGGCTCAATACGTGGCCCGATACGTCTAGTGGCCCAATGTCTACAATGGCCCAATGCGAGCAGTGGCTCGTTGAGTCTGTTGACCCGATGTGTCTAGCGGCCAGATGCGAGCATGAGTCGGACGGATGCGTCTATTGACCCGATGCTTCCAGTGGCCCAATGTGTGCATTGGACCGATGCATCTACTAGCCCGATAAGCCCAGTGGCCATATGCGCGCAGTGGCCCGATGTGTTCAATGGCCTAATGCGTACATTGGCCCGATGCCTCTATTGGCCTGATGTGTCCAGTGACCCAAAGCAGCTAGTGGCATGATACGTCTAGTGGCCTGATAAGTCTATTGGTCCGATTTGTCCAGTGGCCCAATTTGTCTATTGCTCCAATACGTCCTGTAGCCTCACGCGTCCAGTGGCCCCATGCGTCCATTGGCCCGATGTATTCAGTGGCCCGATGTGTCCAGTGGCCCGATGTATTCAGTGGTCCGATTTATTCAGTTGCCCGATGCGACCAATGGCCAGATGCATTCAGTGGCCCGATGTGTCCAGTGTCCCAGTGCGTCCAGTGGCCTGATGTGTTCAGTGGCCCGATGTGTCGATTGGCCCGGTGTGTCCAGCGTTCCGATGTATTCAGTGGCCCGATGTCTCAGTGGCCCGATGTATTCAGTGGCCTGATGTGTCCAGCGGCCCAATGTATCCATTGGCCCGATGTGTCCGGTGGCTCGATGTGTCCAGTAGCCCGGTGCGTCCAGTGGCCCAATGCGTCCAGCGGCCTGATGTGTCCAGTGGCCCGATGTATTCAGTGGCCCGATCTGTCTAGTGGCCCGATGTGTCCAGTGGCCCCCTCGTGTCCAGTGGTCCCATGTGTCCAGTGGCCCGATGCTTCCAATGGCCCGATGTGTCCAGTGGCCCGATGCGTCCAGTGTCCCAATGGTCCAGTGGCCTGATACATTCAGTGGCCCGATGTAGTCCAGTGGCCCGATGTGTCCAGTGGCCCGATGCGTCCAGTGGCTCGATATGTCCAGTGACCCGATGTGTCTAGTGGCCCGATGTGTCCAAGGTCTCGAAGCGTTGAGTGGCCCGATGCGTCTAGAGGTCCAGTGCTTTCTTTACTCAAGTTGTGAACAGTGATATTTCGGAGAAAGAAAATCGTGGCCGTTGTCAAGGAGCCGCAAACGTCACTCGAAGCTTCCGTGACCTTCGGAGTCGATGAATCTCCGATGAGCAGCGATTGCTGGAGGACGTCACGCACTACCAAGGGTTGCTGGTCATCGTGGTTCGTGGAACTCTTCCTCCACCTGACTTTTCCTCTCTCTCGCCTTTCGCTAGTCCTCGCTGACACCTGGAGTCGTGCGTCACACGGCTGTATCATATATTGTAAACACATAAAGCAGCCTGTACCGCTATCAAAGTTATGGCGTAACGTACCGTCACACTAAAATGTCTAATGGCAGGCATGTGGCGCCTACTGTATGCCGTCATGCAGATCGTGGTTGAAGATCTGACTGTAGAAGGAAGAGTGCCTTCGATTACCTACGATATTTTGTCTTGAGACAAGGGTAGCAAGTAGCATTCCGTAGAGAGAGACATACTGTACGTAGGAGCGAAGGGGAAAGACTCACAAAACAGATCCCATTGGCCCATGTCTAAGTTATCTATTTTTTAACTTTACCAATTCCTAATTCTAAGAGGATATGGCAAGAATAGACCAGTACAAAGGCTGTCTCCCCACCCAACACCAGACATGGAAAATTCGCACCCAACGCTGGAGGTTCACACCCAACACAGGAGGTTCGCAACCAACAAGGAAGGTTCACACCCAACATGGAAGGCTCACACTCACCACGGGAGGTTCACGCTCAACACAGAAGGTTCACACCCAACATGAAAGGTTCACAACCAATACGATACATTGAAAACCAACACGGGAGATTCACACCCAACATGGGAGGTTCACAACCGACACAGAAGGTTCACAATCAACATGGGAGGTTCACACTCGATAAGATAGGTTGAAACCCAACACGAGATTCATCACCCAATACGAGAGGTTCACAACAAACGCGGGAGGTTAACACCCAACACGGAAGTTTCACCCCCAACATGGGAGGTTCACACCCGATACGATAGGTTGAAACCCAACACGGGAGATTCACAACCAATACGGAAGGTTCACAACCAACACGGGAGGTTAACACCCAACACGGTAGACTCACAATCAACATGGGAGACACAACCAATATGGGAGGTTTACACACAATGTTGTAGGTTCACACCCAACACAGGAAGTTCGCACACAACATGGAATGTTTACAGTCAACAAGACAGGTTCACACCCAACACAGTAGGTTAACATTCAACACGAAAGGTTCACACACAACACAATAGGTTCACACCCAACACGGTAGGTTCACATCCAATACGGGAGGTTCACATCCAACATGGGATGTTCACATCCTCCACAGGAAATTGACATCCCGTCACTTGGGACACACCCCTACGAGTTGTACATATCTCATCAAAGAAGGTTTACTCCACCATGTGAGGTTCATACCCATCACATAAGATTCAGGAGAGGTCCACATCATACTGTGGAACGTTCACATTCCATCACGGGAGGTTCACATCCCACCACACAAGGTTCGCATACCACCATGGGAGGCACTACCACAAGACAAGAGGCCTACCTCACAAAACGGGAGGTTCACTTCCATCACGGAAGGTTCATATCCCATCACGGGAGGGAACACATCCCACCATGGTAGGTTCACATCTCTCCTGGGAGGGTTCACTTCCCCTCACGGAAGGCTTATAACACAAGAGAGGTTCACTTCCCACTGCGTAAGGTCCATTACCCACCAAGGGAGGTTCACATCCCACCACGGGAGGTTCACATCCCACCATGGGAGGTTCATATCCCACTACGGGGGTACACATTCTATTAGCTGAGGCTCATATCCTGCCAAGGATGGTTCACAGCCATCAAGAGAGGCTCAGAGCCCATTACGAGAAGTTCACATTCTATCAAGGAGGTTCACATCCATCACAAGAGGTTCACTTTCATCGTGGAAGGATTACAACTCACCACGGGAGGTTCACATCTCATCACAGGAGGATCCCACTCACAGGAGGATCCCACACCCCACTACTGGAGGTTTATACCTTCCCTTGAGAGGTTCGAGTTCTACCACAGTAGGGACTCTAGCTTTACCTTGGGAGGTTTACATCCTACCACGGGAGGTGTACACCCACCACATTACACCAGGGAGGTGCACATCCTCACCACGGATATCCACACCCACCCAGAGGTGTTCACATCAAATCATAGGAGGTTCACATCCCATTACAGGAGGTTCATTTCCACCATGGGAGGCTTACATCCTATCACAAAAGGTTCACATTCCAACACTGGAGATCACACGCATCACTGAAAATTCGCACCCACCACAGGAGGTTCAGATCCCATCACGAGGGTTTGATATTCATACCCATCACAAGAGGTTCACATCCCACAACAGGAGGTTCATATGCCATTACGGAGAATCACGTTTCACTATAAGAGGTTTACACCCTTCTATTATAGGTTAACATTTCACCACGCGAGGTTCATCTCCCATCACATACCATACCGGGAGGCTCATCCGACCATGGAAGGTTCTCACCCACTACAGGAGGTTCGCCTTCAGTATGGGAGAATCACATACCACCATGGGAGGTTCATACCCACCACTGGAGGTTCACATCCAACGTGGGAGGATCATATCCCACCACGAGAGGTTCACACCTACCACGAGAGGTTCACATCCAACGTAGGAGGATTATATCCTACCATGGGAGGTTTAGACCAACCGCGGGTTCACATCCAACGTGGAAGGATCATATTCTGCCGCGGAAGGTTTACACCCACCACGGAAGTTTCACATCACAAAACAGAAGATTCACGTTCCACCATATACGATTCATATCTCACCACAGAAGGTTTACAGCCCACTGTGAAAGGTTCACATCCCACCAGAGGAGACTCCTCTGTCGCGGTAGGTTCACACCCCTCAAAGGAGGTTCACATGACCCAGAAGAGGTTCACATCCCAGAACGGTAGGTTCACAACCATCACAGAAGATTCACATCCCACCATGGGAGGTTTACATCCCAGTACAATACGTTCACATCCCACCATAGATGGTTCTTGTCTCACTACGGGAGATTTATATCCTAACACAGAAGGATTATATTTGCCACTAGATGTTCATATCCCAATATTTGTGGCTCACATTCCAGCACACATGGTTCATATTCCAACACGAGAGGTTTTCATCCATTTACGGGAGGTAAAAATCCAATGGGAGAGGATCATATCCTACCATGGGAGGTTCACGCCTACCACGGGAAGTTCATATCCAACGTGGGAGGATCATATCATACCACAGGAGGTTCATACCCATCACGGGAGGTTCACATCCAACGCGGGAGGATCATATCCTTCCACGGGATGTTCACACCCACCATCGGAGGTTCAAACCTACCACAGGAGGTTCATACCAACCACGGGAGGTTCACACCCACCAAGGGAGGCTCACACCCACATGGGAGGTTTATACCTACCACAGAAGGTTCAGACCCATCACGGGAGGTTGATATTTACCTTGGGAGGTTCACACCCATAACGGGAGGTTCACACCCACCACGGAATGTTTACATTCCAAAACAGTAGGCTTCCATCCCACCATAGATGGTTCTTATCTTACTACGGGAGGTTTATATCCCAACACAGAAGGTTCATAACTGCCGCTAAATTTTAACATCCCAATATTTGAGGTTCACATTCCAACACGAGACGTTCTCATCCTTTCACGGGAAGTTTATATCCCCAAACGAAAAAAGGTTTACATCCCAACATGAGGGATTCATATACCACTACGGAAGGCTCGCTTCTCACCATGAAAGGTTCACATCCCACCAAGGTAGATTCATATCCCACCACAAAAGGTTCACATCTCACCATAGAAGATTCAAATCCCACCGCGGAAAATGTACATTACACCACAGACGGTTGACATCCCACCATGGAAGGTTCACTTCCCGCCACGAAAGGTTCACGTTCCATCACAGAAGGGTCACATCCCACCACGAAAGGTTCACTTCCCACCACAGGAGAGTCACATCCCACCACGAAAGCTTCACATCCCACTACAAAAGGTTTACATTCCATTGCGGGAGGTTTACATCTCATTACAGGAGATTCACATTCTTCAGGAGGTACAAATCCCACTTCAGGAGGTTCATATCTCACTACGGGAGGTTCATATACCTCTCCGGGAAGTTCATATCTCACTACAGGAGGTTCATATCTCATTACAGAAGGTTCATATCTCACTGCAGGAGGTTTATATCTCACAATGGGAGGTTCAGATCTCACTACAGGAGGTTCATATCTCAAGACTGGAGGTTCATATCTCACTACAGGAAGTTCATATCTCACGACGAAAGGTTCATATCTCACTAAAGGATGTTCATATCTCAATACGGGAGATTCATATCTCACTACAGGAGGTTCATATCTCACTACAAGAGGTTCATATCTCACTACGGGAGGTTCATGTATCACTACGGAAGGTTAATATCTCACTACAGGAGGTTCATATCTCACAACGAATGGCTCATATCCCCGTGCGAGAGGTTCATACCTCTCTATGGGAGGTTCATATCTCATCACGGGGTTTATATCTCTGCAGGAGGTTCATATCTCACTACAGGAGGTTCATATCTCATCACGGTTTTCATATCTCATAGCAAGTTTCATATCTCACAACGGAAGGTTCATATCTCACTTCGGAGATGCAAATCTCACTACTGGAGGTTCAATATCACTCCGGGAGGCTCATATCTCACTTCGGGAGGTTCATATCTCATTAACGGTTTCATATCTCTGCGGAAATTTCATATATCTCTACGGAAGTTTCATATCTCACTACGGGAGGTTCATATCTCACTACGGGAGATTCATATCTCACCACGGGGTTCATATCTCGCAGCAGAAGGCTGTTCATATCTCACAGCTGAGGGTTTATATCTCACTATGGGGGCTCTTATCTCACAGCGGAAGGTTCATATCTCACTACGATTGGTTCATATCTCACTCTGAGAGGTTCATATATAACTACGGGAGGTTCATATCTCACTTCGGAGAATCACATATCACTGCGGGAGGTTCATATCTCACTTCGAAAATTCAAATTTCACTTCGGGAGGTTTGTATTTCACGACGGGAGTTTCATATCTCACTACGTGAAGTTCATATTTCACTATAGGAGGTTCATATCTCAGTACGGGAGGTTCATATTTCGTTATTGGATTCATGTCACAGTGGAAGGTTCATTTCTCACTACAGAAGGTTCATATTCACCACGGGAGGTTCATATCTCAATACGAGGGTTCATATCTCACATCGGAAGGTTCATATCTCACTACAGAGGTTCAGTCCCCATCTAAACAAACATGTTTACAGAATTAGATAACTGGCCATCGATTGGTTGGCCAAGAGGCCAGATTCCTATATATACATCAAACGAACTTTAGTGTTTATAATCAACTTGGTCTTTGAGACGCTGTGAAGAATTATTACTTGCTTTGTTATTTTTATACGTTTTACGGAGATGGTTAAGTTGTAATTACGCGTTTTATAAACACAGAGAACAAAATTAAAGTTCGCAAGTTTTATTTCTATACAGGAAAAGTGCGTTAAATGTTTAAGTCAGATGGGAAAAAATATTTGACCCAATTTAAGATATTGCGAAATTTTGTAATCGCTAATTCTCGGGTCAGCGTGAAAGGAGGTGGTTGGCCTCAGACGAAGACGCGTGTCTTTGTTATAGTAACATTGAACAATGAATGGCACTGTTTGGTTTGATGACAATTTAATATGGTTTGATAGTTAACGAGACAGATGAGAAATGACACGAGATACAGGAGAGTAAACTTAAGACACAGAAGTGACAGGTGATACAGAAGACGTAACACGAGATATAGGAGAAGTGGCTCGAGTTGCAGAAGTGACACACGATACTTGAGAGATGACATGATACAAAGAAGATGTGACGCAACAAACAGGAATAGGTGCCTCAAGTTACAGGGAAGGTGACACGAGATACAGAAGTGACTTGAGATAGAGGAAAGGTGACATCAGATACATGAGAGGTGACAGGAGATACAAGAGAGGTGACAAGAGATACAGGAGAGGTGACAGGAGATACAAGACAGGTGACACGAGATATAGTAGAGGTTACACAAGATACAAGAGAGGTGACACGAGATAGGAGAGATGATACGAGATACAAGAGAAGTGACACGAGATACAGGAGAAACGGCAAGAGATACAGGAAAAGTAGTGCGAGATAGAGTTAAGATATAAGACTGGTGGCCAGAAATAAATGAAAAGTGATTTTAGATAGAAAAGAGGTAACATGAGATACAGAAGAGGTGACATGAGATACAGAAAAGGTGACTTGATATATAAGAGAGGTGACACAAGAAAGACTAGGGGTGACACAAGATATAGGAGAGATGACTCGAGATACAGGATACGTGACGCGAGATAGACAAGAGATGACACAAGATACAGAAGTGATACGACCGACAGGAGAAATGAGGCGAGATAGAGGAGAGATGGCGAAACAGAGGACAAGTGAATGTGACAAGAGACACAGGAGAGTGACATGAGATAGACAAGACGTGAACTGAGGTACAGGAAAGAGGATTCAACAGACAGGAGAGATGGCAGAAGATACAGGGATGTGACACGAGACAGAAAAACGTGACACGGGTACAGCAGAGGTGACTAGAGATACAAGGGAGGTGACTCATGGTAAAAAATATGTGACAAATGATTCATGAGAGGTAACACAAGATACAGAAGAGGCTTCTCGAAATACAGGAGAGGTGGCGCGAGATAGACAAGAAGTGACAAAAGATACTGAAGTGACACGAGAGACAGGAAGATGATACGAGATAGAGATGAGGCGAGATAAAGGGCAAATGAAATGAGATACATATGAGACTCGAGACACAAAAGAGGTGATACGAGATACAAGAAAGATGACAGCAGATACATGGGAGTGACATGAGATAGACGAGACGTGAAACAGGAGAGGTGATTCAGCATACATGAGAGGTGACCGGATATACAGGAGAGAAGTGACTTGAGATACAAGAGAGGTGAAACGAGGAACGGGAAAGGTGACACGAGCTACAAGGTATATGTCATAAAGACTGAGGAGAGGTGACACGAAGCACAGGAGAGATGACTCAAGGTGCAGGAGAGGTGACACGAGACAAAGGCGAGGTGATATGAGATAGGATATATGTGGCAAGAGGTACAAGAGCAGTGATACGAGATACAGCAGAGGTGAGACAAAATACAGGAGAGGTGACACGAGGTATACGGCTCGAGATACTTGGGAGGTGACTCGTGATACAGGGGATGACACAAGATGCTTGAGAGGTGACTCGAGATAGTAGAGAGGTGACTTGAGATACAAGAGAGGTGACACGATATACAGGAAAGGTGACATGAGATATAGAAGATGTAACACAAGATACAAAGGAGGTGGTGTTTTGCTGTAAGTTAAAGAAAGTTTACCTGAATCCTCTGCTGAAAAATTTTAGTGACTATCAATAACATTGATTCAATACTTGTGGAAATAAAACATAAGCTTAGTAAGACCAAAACAGTGGGGTAAGTTTACTCATAAAAGTTAAGCTTCGTAAGGAGACAACAGTAAAGTTGGTTTACTTATAAAAAATGCGTTAGTTTACTCATAAAAGATAAGGTTCAGTAGAAAATAACAGCAGGTTAGTTTACTTACGATAGATAAGCTCCGTATGAAGATAAGAGTAGGGTTAGTTCACAGTCTCTGGCACTGACCACGTCACATGGAGTCGAGACTAGGACCACTTCTTACTCAGAGAAATGCTACCTCATTACATCACATCTATCTATCTATCTGTCTTTATATCTATCTATCTATCTACATATCTATCTGGCTAGCTGGCTAGTTACTAACATCATGACCTTTCCAGATTAACGGGGAAGATAAAGTCCAGACACATTATGCAACATCATACACAGTCTCGACCCATACCCAGCATGTTAAAATGAAACATAAAGATGCTTCCTGCTTTTTAACTTTACCCAGTAAGATGACTCATCAGGTTGAGACCAAAGCCTTCATTCTTAACTCATCATGCTCAAAATGCTTTATTTGCATCCAGTCCCCAGAATCATTAAATCAGGTATAATAAAGGCAGAAATATTAGAATAATACCAAACAAAAATATATGAATACCCAGCAAGGAAGCAGGAACAGTTATTTACTGTAAAAACAGCAGGAATCACGAACCATACATGGAGTGACTATAGAAAAGTTCAACAGAAGATCAGACTTACGATTGAGGACAATACCATGTAAGCCTCAAATAGATATCTACACCAAAGGAGCAATTGGTGAAAAAGAATAGCCTTATACAACACGGAAGACACACAGAGAGTAGAGGAGTGTCAGTTATAGGAAAAAATACTAACCAACTACTAACAGTGGTGCGCACTATGCTGTACTACTATGGCTTCCTATATGATCAGCCTATCTCACTCTGCATATCGTCCTCTGGCACTTTATTTGCAGCATGCAGACCCTCTTCCAATCTCTTGCAAAGCCAGAAACTCACATCCATACACCATTATGAGGACTAATGTACCTTCAAACGTACCCATCTATACCCATAAAAATACAAACCACTCCTTCCAAAATCTCATTGTACCCAAGACTTTATTCCCGCTCCCCACTTATGGACTTGCTTTAGCCTCCACGTTCCATATGTAGCCACAGCCACTCTAAAATCTCTAAACGCACTCCTGTTCCTCCAGGGTCTCACCAATCAAACTCGCGCTCAACCCACTCCTGCTGCACATCATTATCTTACCAGCTTCTGAAGTTCCTCTTTGGGACCCGCCACCACAACCGTGTCATCTGCAAAAAGGAACTGATTCACCTCCCATGACCCTCAGCTCCAGCATAACCCAAACTTGCCCCTACCTTTATGACCCTTGTCATCATCTCTCTCACCAGATTAAAGAACCACGGTGATGTCACACAACATTAATACAGATCCAACTCCACTGAAAAACCACTAACCCTCCTCCCTTCCTAATTACGTACATGCATAACTCTCCTAATACAAAACTTTACATTGCATGTAATACTTTTCTTTTAGGCTATATATTTGCAGCATCTTCTGCTAGGGTTTTATGCCAACCCTATGATATACTTTCTCTAAATCTATAAATTCATACAATTCCTTCTCTTTATTCAAGTACGTCTAACATGAATTCTTCAAAGTAAATACTTGTTTCACACATATTCTACCACGTCAGGAGCCACACCATTCTTCCTCTATCAGATGCTCTCTGCATGCCACCATCCTCTCAATTATCACTCTTCCAAACCTAATCAGGTACGCTCAGAAGTATATTTCCGTAATTTAAGCATTAGATTCTGTCTCCTTGCCTTATGATTATATGGGCACTATCAGTACATTCTACCAGTCCCCAGGTACCTCATCCTGGGTCCCACAAACCTCCTTCTTGAGAAGCTCAACAACAGTCCCATCCACTCCTGTACATACTAACATATCTTACAGACACATAACGCCTAGAGCCTGTATTAGCATAACAAACTCTGCTGAGGTTACGATATATTCAGACCACAATCTGAACACTGTTTGGTTCCAAGTATTACGGAATTTTTATATTCTAATGCATTTTAATAAACAAGCTTTCATATACAGTTCTCCTTTACACTGTCATATACAAGATGATTTTCTTTATAAAAACTTGATGAATGATAAACTACAATCAATATGTCATTACCCTGAAAAGAGGAAATGGAAGAAATGATAAAGAATTCAAAGATATGTTTCTCTTTAATACCTGATTATTGTCTTTCCCACCTTAGTGAAAGAGCATCAAGAACAAATGAACGATTGCCTCATCTACTTCCACATGCCCATTCTCTAGGTGTCACACATACCTGTCTTAAGAGAGCAATGTGGGAATCCAGAATGTGTGACAGGTCATCAAAAGACTTTCAAGTTGATGCAATTTATAAAAAAAGAAATACTTTTAACTTTTTAACTTATCTTTTTAGTCCCTGCATGGGGACCACAGTTAAATGTTCTCCTTTTTTCCACTTTCTTTACAACTGACATATTTTCAAAAACAATAATGCTACAGTTTACTTTCAATCTCTCCTAAACACAGAGATAAAGAAATCAGAAATTAACGGGAGTTTGTAATGAGCACGATGCGATTATAACAGAGGATTTTAAAACACCAGTATCGAGGTAGGGAGAATCCTCATCCCATACGTTTGGGTGTGGACTCTACCTAGACTTGCTAGAGAATGCCCTAATGCTATTCGCTGGATCACTCTTGCTCTCGCTCACTCCAAGGAATTCCTCCCTCTGTGCTATATATACTTACGGCCTGTTTCTTATTTCCTCCTTATCCTTTAACGTTTGCTACTGTGTTCCACCATGGCGTGGCTTCCCGTTCCTTCCCGTCACAGTGCAGCCTGCTGCAACCCCTGTGGCAAGGACGCGACGACCCTGGAGCACGACCGTACGACCCGAGGGTGTATGATGGGATAGCCTTAAACCTGCCCCATCATCGCCCCGTCAAAAGTTACCCCATCATCCCCAAGAGCCGCATACCATCGTGGCCACGGTATTCACATGTGCTGTGTGAGGCGTCTTTGTGTGACCCAACTTGCCAACATCTTAAACTGTTTTCCACAATCATAATGTCTCCCTTATTACTCCATAGTGTCGTCTGATCGACTCGGGCTCTCTCTGTAAGTTACTGTGACGTAAGTAAGGCACAGTCAGGGTGAGGCAGGGTGAAGGATGGCGCAAGGTGAGGTCGGGTTAGGGGGGGTGGAGGAGGAAGAGGAAGAGGAGGAGCAAGAGGAGGAAGGAGGAAGTTTAGAAGTGTTGTCAGAATGACGGGTGAAGGGTAGTCAGCGGCAACGTTAGATGAGGTATAAGGTGAGTGAAACTGAGTAAAGGGTCAGGATGGGTCAAGTTGTGAGGCAAAGGTAGGTTGGGTAAGGATGAGATTATTGGGTAAGGGTAAGGTAGGGTAAGGTGTGAAGAGGGTTAAGGACAGAGGGAAGGCAGGAGTCAAGCTAGGTGAGGGTAAGGTAGGATGAACGGCAAAGTACAACGCGAGGTCAGAGGCGAGGTAGGTCAGGGTGGAATCTCAGTAAAGTGATGAGTACGGCAAAATAAAGGAGTGAGTCAGCAAGGTAAAGGTTGAGGCAGCGTGAGGGGTGATGTAGCGTGAGGGTGAAGTAGTGTGAGGCAGGTTGATGGCCACGACCACTAATAGCCGACGCCGGCACCTGCCTCACCCTCTTCACGACACTCTTCAGCCGCGTCCTAAAACTCTGGCCTGATGGACAGCTGGCACTTACCGGGGTGGGGCGAGGTGGGTCTCATTCCCGACCCCTCCTCCCAGTCCCGCCCAGCCAACCCAACACCCGCGCCGACTCACTCAACCCCTGGTAACCCCATTCACCGCTGTGACCTCCCACCTCTCAGAGCGAAAACTAGACGTTCAAAAGGATAGAGAGATACTTTAATGACGTCGATTGTCAGTGAATGAGAATCTGACGTCCTGGAGCCTGTTTAAGAATTAGATGATAATTGACAAGCATCTCATCTTCTTTACAAATTAGCGACTAAAGTCCTCCTTCCCCAGAGTAACTGGCGGCTGTAATCAGA
>JAUUDW010189392.1:0-12314 GCA_032361385.1 Panulirus guttatus | reverse complement strand
CCTATAGGTCACAAAAACGTTATTGGTTATTATTTCTTGTCTGTGTTTACAAGAGAAAAACCAGACAGAATTCCTGATGTGGGGGACATGTTAATGCTTTGCGTGGCTTCGGTCTTTCGCATAGCCTTTAGTAGAGACATATATGCGATGATTGGTCTGAACGCCAAGAAAGTGATATTGATAAGGATTCTGAATTTCTCTCATGAAAGATGACCAGGCCACATTGCACTTACATTTCACTCCCAAGCATAAAAGTGAGTTCTGCTACTTTCTCCACCAGCCTCCTCCATAAATTTAGGCTCGCCAGGTGTAAGACTTTAGTTACTTCCTCCTCATATTCTTTTTTGAGAATTGTACCTCAGTGATTCTGTCCATTCCGCCCCAGGATCATCTGTCATGCCCCCTGCATGGTTCACCTTATCCTCCTTCCCATCACACAACCTTCAAACCTAAATGTGGATTTTCTTCATACTGAAGGGATAATGACAGTCCAGGATAGGCTACGGAAGAGGGCACTTTAATGCCAAGGAACTGCCCACTTGAGGAGGAGGTGGAGCAACAGGAGTAGCCACGTAGGAGAACCTCGGAGCCTCAGTAAAGACGTTGTCTTGAGGAAATTAGAATAAGACACTCGAGGTTATAGTCGTGAGCAGATGAAAGCCACTTGGAAGGAACGTTGAGGCCAAAAAACGAAATGCTACCGTGGAGGGTTACAAAGGTCATATAAAGGGTAACTCCGAAGATAGACATGGAAGTCAGAGGGAAGGTTACTTCCGAAGGACGTGGAGGCCAGGAGAGGGGTAGTTCTACGGTCACCTGGGGCCAGAAGAAGTTTTGAATGGCATCGTAAATCATATGTAGAGAGACCTAGTTGGGAGAATATGGAGGCATGTTGAAGTGCCGTTTCGAAAAGACGTGGAGGCTGGAGGAAGATTTTTGAGTCTTGTTAGGAAGTCAGAAGACACCCGTACGGCGGGGTCGCCTCGACTATTGATTGGACCACTTAGGCGCAGAGGTTTAGAGTAAGGACCACTTTGAGAGGAAGTGGTGGCCGGAGGAAGGCCACTTTAAGAGAGACATGTTGGCGCTTCGAACAATGACAGCCCTTGGGTCAATCATGCCCTCTGCGAAGGTCCTGTCCGTGGCGCCACTGATCATTGCTCACCTCCACAAAGTTTCGTCATCAAATGTAGGAGAACTTGCCAGATGGAACGAAAAGATCTAGCAAGGAAAGACAGTCCAGGTGACGCACGGGACTGCAGCGCACCTGGCTGAAGACATCTCTGCCATACTAATTGAAGACCTTGGTCTGGGGAGTATCTGGGTGGGGGGAGTTAAGAGGTTCCGAAGGGGTCCAGGTTAAGGGGTTTTATTTGAAGGGTCTGATCTAAGAAGAGTACTCTCTAGCGTGCCATTCTTGGCCTCCCCACCTGAGTAGCTTCATCCGAGGGGTTTGGAGTGAGGGGTTCAGAGTACAGTTGGGTAAAGTGAGGCTTGATCAGGTGGGGTGCCTAGTGTGAAGAGACTTTAACCAGGGTTAGAGGGCTTTATCTCCAGGTCGAATGAGGAGGTTCTGGCATAGGAGGTGTGGTCCATAGATCGAGGTCTGAGATTCAGTCTCGGGTGTCTGGTTTGAAGTGTCTAGGATCAGGGTCTCTGGTCAGAGAGTAGTCGAAACAACAGGTCCGAGAAACCTGACTTAACCAACGAAGGAGATAATCTTTGATAATAGTGAGCGGTGTGTCAGGCCAGAGGCTCAGCATGAATTTCAATACACCGTTGGAGAATGTATCTATTCCTTTACTTATAATGGTGCCTGTACAAGGTCCCATTATACCGATTTCTGCGTGAAGGAGGTAGCATTCTCCCAGAACGATCAGGAGAACCAGTTGATCCACCTCCGTTCAGTGAGGAGAATACAGTCAAATCTCAGTGCTTTAGGGGTAGAACCCCAGTCACCACCCTCTTTGCACTGTACTGCTTCATTCTAGCAGTGAACGACAGTGTAGATAGTCTATACAAGGGGTCTAGGGTGCATCGTAAGTGGCAAAGGATACAGTGAATGCCCTGAAGTTGATGTCTGGATGGAAGGGAAATATCTTTTTTGGCCCGACGGATGTTTACTATTCTCGCTGGCAGTGCAGTGAGAGACGCTGTGACCAGAACTGTGTCTAGAGGGCCTGAATTAATGAGAGCTAGAAGGGAGAGGGCTCGGGTGTTTTGTATGCTGATGAAGTGGTCGTAACTGGGGGGGTCAGCTCAAGATTTGCAAATAATGATGCAAGAACGAGGCAGCGCAAACCAGTTGAAAATTACTGGACTTAGGTGCAAATGATGAAAGATGGTCGTGTTTATGACTTGGTTTGCGAGATTCAGTTGAACCGATGTAAAAGCACCATCATTTTAAAACACGTAAGGAATATTCTCTTGGCGTGAGTTACGAGACGTATATGAAAAAAAACACAGGAGCTGGAAAGAAGCTGGATGAACCAAAGAACATAATGAGGCTGTAAAGAAAATGTGAGTTTACAGGTGTGGCCAGGCTAATTGGAAGGAGTGCCACAACCCACTCTTAATATATGCAAGCGAGACGTGGGTATGTAATGAGAGGACGGCTGACAGAGTGCAACGGAGAAGATGAATTTCTTCCAGAGATGGTTATCCAATTAGAGGAATGGATCGCGGTGAAATACAAGGAAGTTCGTGTGTTATGAATGAATGATACGAGAGGTGGTCAGTGATCATGACAGACGCATAAGTTAGTGGGTGTGGGCCTTCAGTATTACTGCATCCGGGGGAACGCTGGTACCTCCGAAAATGGTGGTCACAGTACCTGATGGGGACTGTATCGATATACAGTAAAACGTCGTTGGGGGTTGTGCCAATGACCACGACACAACTTTTTTTGGCCATGGGTATTGTTGGACGCTGTGTGAGTTTCTGAAAAAAAAGTTATTGTTACTGGCGGCACGGGCTGCAACGCTACCAGGAGACTATTGGATTCTGTAGCAGCAATGACTAGGCTCCTGCATACTGCAGCAGCGCTCGAAGCATTGTCATAAGCCGCAGGAGTGGTCTCGCTGTACCTCTGGAGAGTGTTTTGTAGTGCCAGCAACACCGCTGAAGGCTCGGCAAAAGCCTCGGCTAGGCTGGAGGATAGACTGGTGGGCGTCACCACGGCTGGACGCTGTGGTAGTGACCGCAGTAGTGCTAGAGGCTGTGGTAGTGGCTGGAAGCTTATAGTAGTGGATGGAGTTTAGATGGAAGCTGTGGTGGAGACCACGACGCTACAGGTGGTAGCCAAAACATGGCTGGAAATCTTGTCAGTGGACAACTGGTGATCACAACACCGCTGGAGGTTGTGTATAGATGACGTCACTGCTGGGGGCTGTGGTAGCAACCACGACATTGATGAACGTCGTGGTAGGGACTGCAACACTGTTGGGTGCTCACAGATGCTACACCACATCTGGAGGCTGTGGTAGAGAGACTAATGTTGTTGAAAGTTTTAGTAATAGGTATGGGACTTTATGGTTGTGATTGCGATATTTCTGGTGGGTGTTATAGTGGCTAAAACGCTGCCCAAGGCTTCAGGCAGAGGGTACAACACTGCCTGGTAGACACTGTAACACTGCTAAAAGCTGCATTAAAGAGCTACAATGCCGTCGGAAGCTATGTTAATGCACATTAGTGTTAGTGGTTGAGGATGTTGTCATAGCACTGCAGGAGACAGTGGTGCAGGCCACAACACTTGAGGAAAAAGGAATATATACAACGTAATATCCTCAGCTTGAGTCTGCAAGTAGTCTGGTCCGGGGCCAAAATCTCTAACCATAAGCTAATCAACCTTACTCGCCCTAACTGGAGCACTGAAATCACATAAAAACAAAAGAAAAGCAGATTTCGTGTACTTATTGTATTTTATTATTTCAGTCCTTGGTTCAAGGCTATCGTCTTCGTCTTCAGCCTAGCATAAGCCTCATCTTCTCCCATGTCACACTACAGCCTCATAACTCATACTTCAGTCATCCTTTAAGTCATGTAATTTGTCATGAACTGACAGCTGCTCCGTCACCCTGAGACTCGTGGGTTTAATCTTAGACGCGCAGGTGGGGCTTCGCTCAGGTTGTTCCCCCTCCTCTGTCATCTGATAGTTCTGATTTTTTTTTTCTTTACCTCGATTTCTAAGAGTCTTAAAAGGCGGCCATCTGACCTTTCGTCTAGGTCTTCCTCCTTTTAGTCTCCTGGCTCTCGCGTCCCTGTGTCCAGTCACACCATCCACGTGATGGTTGACCGGGTCGTTGACTTGTGTTTCCAATTGTGTTGCAGTGTCCCAGTGGCTCGCTCGTTGTCTATGCGTTACCCTCGTTGCTATAGGTATCAAGGGAATCTTCCAGATACCACAAGGCATACGAACCAGTATTCTTTCAACGTCAGTCTACAAAGTAACATTTATCTTTTTCTTTCTCAACTCCAACATTCGCTAACCAATTGCGTGATTATATAATTTCTGTTCTCCTTTCGCCTCTCTTCCTGCATTTAGATCGTGTTACATGTGGACGACATTCACTCTTCTACAACACTCTCATTTCATTCGTCACGTCAGGATTATGGGCTACTGTGACATAGTCTGTTTTAGAATCAAGAGATATTTTTTTATATACTGATTCCGTTGTTTTCACACTAATCTATTTTCTCTTTACTTAACACTTATGATTTATCTTTCTCTAGGTTAGATGCGCCCTCATTAAGAATATTCCTCCCTTATTTGAGGAGGAGTGCTTGACATCTTTAAAGAAAACAAATCTAGATATGTGATGAGTCTCAAAGACCTCGTCCTCCAGCGGTCAATTTTCACAGTTGTTTAGTGAAATGATGAGCCTCAGTCCTTCATCCTAAACCTGTCTAACCCCAGACGTTCGGTACTCTCCTTCACGACCTTCCACCAGCGTGCATGGTTCAGAGCCCGGTACCTACCACTGCCACTCCCTGCAAGTCTTGCCTCCAGTGCATCGCTCACGTTACTTGTGCATTGTTCAGAGCCCGCTGAACGCGCCATCATCTCCTCGAAAAGCCTGTTCCCCGTACACATTTTAAGGCCCACAGATACCCACATCCTCTTCCTTTCATCCTCACGATCCACGGCAAAGGTCTTGCCATTTGTTACTTATTGTACGTGTGCAGGCAACATGTTACTTAGTCATACGTGAAGCATATAGCTATCGCGTTTGGTTCATTGGTTATCATGTTGATCACAGATATGTGCTGGCAGCTTTTTTTTTTTCATCGTAGAGATCTTTAAAGGTCAGAGTTTAAGTTATTCTTGTCTGTCTCTGCTTCGTACAGTCCAAATAAAGACGGTAACAGGTGCAAGGAGCAGGAGGACAAACAAAATGAGGGAGTTAAGGGGGAACATCGAGAGGGAGGAGGGAGCTTAGAGGGAGAACCGGAGTAAGGTTAGGAGTGGAGGGAGCTTTAGGGAGGCTAAGGACAGAGGGAGCTCGGAAGTAGGTGAGGGTGAAGGTGGAGGAGAGAGGTCATGAGGAAGAGGTGTGAGGGTTGAGGAACGAGCCAGGAGAAAGCTTGGATGAGGGCTGCGGAGCCTCAAGGAACCTGAGGACGGTGAGGAATCCTGCGGTGCTGGCCAGGGGTGAAGGGAGCCTGTAGGAGCGTGAGGGTGGAGGTCCTCCACGTGCCACCGCCAGATACCTGAACCCGCCCATTGTAAGCACAGGGGAGAGGGAGGGACAGGGGCCGTAGGAGCGGGGTTACACACCAGCATGCGGGTCCTTCTTGGCTCTGGTGTTCGTTTCATTCATTCCTTCATTCATTGTGGGGGTGGGGCCGCACACGACGCCCACGCTGCCCTGGTTATGGCTGTGTGTTCGGTGTGTGTGTATGTGATGTGTGTGTGTCTTTGTGTTTGATGTGTGTGTGTGTGTGTGTGTTTGTTTTTAGATACTTTGTAGGAAAATGCTAATGGATGTGTGTCCATTTAAGTACATGTGCAAATATGTATCCGTAAGCATATTTGTGTGTATTTATTTTTGAATGACCCTGTGCTTGAGTGTGTTTTTGTTTGTGTTTATGTATGTTCGATATTATTTGCATTCGCATTCGGGTATGTTTGTGCTTGTGTGTGTGTTTACACGCTTGTTTGTTATCTAAACTTGTGTGAGTGTATGCGTACTTAACCGTGTTCATTTATATGCATGAGTCAGCAGTTGTCTGTATGATTCTGTGCATGAATTGTTATCTAAATATGTATGTTTGTGTACCCATTGGGGAGCTTACATGTGCATATGTCTGGAAAAGTTGCTGAAGCTTCTTGAATGTTGGCCCATAAAACAATCAATCTTTATATAGATTTTATTTCAGTATTATTCACTTACTGTCTTTTGAGTATGTACAAAATATCTTATGCTATATTCACATTTAAATATATATAGATCTGTACAATTTTTTTGTAGGTAGTGTATAATACAAAGAATAAATACATGTGGTGTTAGGGAAATGACGGACGTTGGGATCCTGCCGTTTTTTTCCGTAGCAACTCGGGGAGGCATGGCCTCGCCCCTGCCCAGGGAACCCAACCACCTAACACCACTCTATGTACACTGTCACTGGCGTTCACTCACTCGAGAGGGAGTGAACTCTTCGTGCTGGGACGCGTGTGTCCAGGCAGACCGTGTGGGCTGTCTGCTGGTCTCTGTGGTTGTCACATGTTAAGACCTTATCATCCTCAATTAGCCACGCAGGTCCAGTCCATTGTTTCTTTTCGGATAAATTGTATTCGACTTGTCAGACGAGCTGTACATATCCGACATTTTATACTCACTCCCCCCTTCCCCCACAACACTCCGGCACTATGTACATAACTCCGCTACACTCCAGATCCCTGCCCTACCGCATGTGGCATCAATTGCTTTACCTATCTTTGGTCCATCTCGGATCACACTGCACGAGTCAGCATTCCCGAGTCTCCTTGTGTGACTCCTCACTACCTCCCAACCCCTCAAGAAAACACTGCTGGACTGCAACTCCTTCTCTCTCCGACTGTCGCACGGCATTGGTGTATCTCCAGTATCATACTTTATCATTGTCTGTGTGGTTTGGATACCCAGCAGTGCAACCATTGTCCAGGCAGCCTGGAGACAATGTTCACTCGCCTCCTGCAACAAGCACTCACCCCTCCGGACAACCAACCAACCAACCGCCCCTCCCCCTCCCCTCCCACCCACCAGCCCTCCACAGCACACCACCAGCTGGGGCCACACAGGTATGTCTGGCAACGTTGCCCTTTCTACCAGCTCCTGGCGGCCCCTCCGTCTCCAAGTGGGACCTTTTGATATACCTACGCCAGCATTCGTTTTGACCACCCTGGTACTCAGTCACGTTATATAGAGCCTCATATCTTCATATAGAAATCTAAATATATGATATATCACATTGCCGGGTGGACTAGCGAGCGCGTGGCGAAGGCGACGAACGCAGACGACCTGCCATCACGGCCAGCCGCCGCACTGACTGAGACATGGGAGCGCCAGCCGGTCGCTCACCGACACCCGCACCCTTCCACGACCATGTCCTGGTGGTTCTTGAGGACGAACCTCTCATCGTCGTCCATGTACAACATGGAGATGGGCGAGAGCTCCGTTGGAACGCAGCAGGCCTTGGGGACGCGGTCCGGGTAGCGGGAGTTGACCAGCGTCTGCACCACGGCGTGGTTGGTGGCGTTTAATCTGTCAGGCAAGGGGAAGGGGCAGTCCCCCTTGCAGTAGTAAGCCTCGTAGCCGGACGGAGCCACGATCCAGTCATCCCAGCCAACTTTCCGGAAATCTACGTGCAGACGATGCCTCCGACAGACTTGTCTGCTTTTTTTATGCTTTCCGAGGTTGTTGGAACGCTTGGTTCTCTGTTTCGATTTACCATCGTTGCTGTGGACAACCAGCAGAGGCTGTTGAAGGTGCCACTCATTGTCATCTGTCGACCTCCGCAGTCGCACGTGTGACGGATCGACGATAGAACTTTTCTTGAAAGGTAGGACTTCCACCAGAAGTCCGTGGTTGCTGTTGGATGCCGAGATCCACCGACGCACTGCGTCGGATACGTCAAGAATCTGGACGCCCTCTTGTCGCGAGTCCACAACGCGGGTGTCCAGGAGACGTATGGCAGGCTCCGAGACCCTGGTGGCCCGACGCAACACGTCGTACACCATGATCCGCTGCAGGTACGGCGCTTCCGCTGATGTCCATCGTCTCCTCCGCTTCGTCTGCGTCTTCTCCTTGAGAGACGGGTCCTCCTCCTGCGGCACAGGGGCGTCTGGGTGCCGCAGGTGTGTCAGCCGCAGCTCAGCCGACTGCAGTAGTTCCTCGCCGGGGATGTTGGTCACATTGAAGCGGAACCGCATCTTGTGCGCTGGATACCGACGGTCCGCCTCGCTCTCTGCAAGAAGGAATGCACGTCACAGCCATGGTCTCGGCAGCCAGTGTGGCAGGTGCTCCCGCAGTGCCACGTTCGCACACACAGGTTATGAATATATTAAATGAACCCGTGCTAGATATCCCACACTTTAGTTACATACATTACTCAAATGCAAATAGACTAAATGTACAACTTTTATTCGCAAGGGGGAAAAAAAAGTGAGATAGGGAATAACCAGGTTCAATTTAAAGTAAGGTAACCTCACTCTAATTGTAAGTTGAGGGGAGTGGCTGACGCACCTTTATGAGTGAAGCTCCTGACGGTGTTGGGCGAGGGAGGGGGCAGCGTCGGAGCCGGGCCGGCTTCTGCCTCCAGCTGCTGCCGGTGGTACAGCTCCAACATGTAGGGCGGCACCACCACACCCCTCTTCACTCTGGGCCGCCGCTCCAGACCGAACATGGAGAGGAGGGAGCGCTCCAGCTGGTTCACCATGGAGGCCTCCCCTGTGGCTGGTGGTCTGTGGCCCTGGTGTCCGCCACCCTCCCCTGCCGCTGCTGCCGCCGCCCACACCAGCACCGCCACCACCCGCCAACAGCAACACCACGATAGCATCATGCTACCAGCCTGCAATAAACAAATACAACAATCAACATGCTTTCACATAATCGCTTTCACATGAGGATGTATACCTCTTTCACTAACAATAAAGGAGTAGGATATTTGCTCTCCACAAATGACAGAAAATCACGAGAACGAAACAGCTTGACCCCTTAAAACCTTGATAAACACATGTATAAAGAAATCATATATGTCATCTCAGAGTACGAGGCTGGCCTCTGAGGATTGCAATGTAGGTCAGCGTAGACTACTTTTTGGTGGGATGCTGAAGCGCTCATCAGCATGCACCTGTAGTTATGAAGTTACAAGACCGTACTCAAACAGTGGACGGGAACTGAACTGGAACCTAAAGATCAGGAAGGATGTGGCGCGCAAGAGGACGCGAATGCGGACGCTTGAGGGAGATCGTGGAACTTCTTCCACTATTTCGTATAGGCGAACTAATCGTACATCCCCATCCGCATCGTTTCTTATCCTGCTTATGCCTGAAGGAACAATGAATCTCTTGCATCTCGTTCACTCCTGAAATGTGTCTCGGATGCAAAAGTTTCTTTTACGTGATTTCAGAGTTACAAGCTAACCAGTGGCCATGATTCAACTTTAGGAAGAAAGATTCAAATAGGGTGACCAGTGCGTCTGAATCGCCAGCACTACCAGATGCTAACGTTGACATACCCCCTTCCCTCCGGGCGTGGTACACCTGTAGTAACCGCTGAGGGCGTTACTTTGACAAAGTCTCCCAGTATTTCCGCTCTTTAGAAGTCAGTTGCCAGCAGCCTCCTGAACAATACAATACCAGTCCGTCTAGAAAGCGATCCACCGCAGGATTTAAAAAGTGAAATGTCGAGGCAAAGTGGAAAGCATTTTTTTGTCTTAATCGGTAAACCAGGTGGAGGAGACAGGTTGGACCTGAATCACAGTGACCACCATGGACCTGGGTCACAGTGACCACCATGGACTTGGGTCACAGTGACCTAACCCAGACGGTGCGGCAGGCCCAGAGCAGGGGCCCACAATGACCACCATGGACATAAGTCACAGTAGGTCACATCAACCTTGCCCAGACGCTGGCGGTAGGCTCAGGGAGAGTCACAGCGACCACCACGGACCTGGGTCACATTAATCTTACCTAGACTGTGCAACAGGCTGAGGGCGGGGGGGGGGGGTCACAGTGACCACCATACCCCCACGGTGGAGGGGGGGGGGGACCGGCTCAGGATGGGTCCTCCCGTGCTGGAGTCCCTCCCTCCCTCCCTCCCCTGTCAGCAGCCGCCACACACTCACTGAGCATCGGTGTCACTGTGTGTTATCTGGGTCGCAGTCTGGCAGCTCGCAGTGAGTGACCAGTCGCCCAGGACAAGACCAGACGGATCCGGTGGTCGCCTTCATTGTAGACGATTTATGGCTAAAGGAGTAATCATTTACCGCCATGAACAACGTCTTTTCTAATATGATGCTTAAAGGCGTTTAAATGTATACATCTTCTGCTTTAGTTTATATAAAGGGACTGTTTCGTAGACTGCGCCTAATTGCCATGCAAGACCAGAACCCTTATTTTGTAAACAATGTATTCGTTTGCCATGCAGAACCAGAACCCTCATTTTGTATGCAGTGTGCACATTTGCCATGCAGAACCAGAACCAACCGTGTCTCAGACATACAGAACTGCTCTAAGTGAGTAAAATCCAGGTCTCTAGAACACTCTTAGGCATACAGAACAATCTAAGGGAGGGAGTTCAACCGACTAGAACGCTCTCACGAACGTAGAACAGTCTGAGAGTTCAGGCTATCAGAACCCTAACTTAGGCATACAGAGCAGTCCATGGGAGGGGAGTTCAGAAGACCAGAACCCTCTCTCATGCATACAGAACAGTCCTTGGGGGAGGAGAGTTCAGCCCAGAAGAACCCTCTCATACATGCAGAAGTCCATGGGAGGGGAGTTCAGCCCGCCAATACCCTGTCCCATGCATACAAAAGAGTCCAAGGCGAACTGAAGCTACTAGGACCTCCTTCATGCATACAGAACAGTTCGAGGGAGGATGGCTGACGCCACTATATAAAGCTTTCACACGCACGCAGAGCAGTATAAGAAATGGAAGTCATTGCAGTCGTCGCCCATCGACACATAACTGTGATGAGAGAGCGCAGTTCAAAGCCACCCTTACTCTGTCAAAGCTCTAGGGGATGGAGAGCTCAAACCACCAAGTCCCATCTCCCACGTACAACGGACCTGTCCAAGTGATGGGAGCTGAAGCCCTGCCAAAATCCCTCCTCCATGCACACACGTACACACACATACACACAACAGCCCCAGGGAAGGAAGCTCTGTGTCTCCAAGTACCTTCTTCAGTGCACACTGGACAGCTGCAGTTTAAATCTCCAAACACACACCCGTTTTCAAAATCCGAATCCACCAGGTAAAGCGGATAGTTATGCGCACAGTTTTCTTCGTCGTCGTTGGAGTTTTTCTCTCTAAAGCAATATTTTAGGCGAGTATCTGCGTTTTAATATAGACAAATGTTTATGTTACTCTGCACGACCGGAAACACTCCCCTGCACGTCAAGAGACACCAGCTGTCCCACATGTATCAAGAACACACACCTGTCTGCTGGGGAAGCGTCGCCACAGCTCATGGTTCACAGCAACACTTCCTACAGATATACTGCACAGACGTTCAGCAGAAATTATCCAGCCAGAACTTGGAGGTTTGCGCGTGCTTGCCCACGTGCGCCGAGAGGTAGGAGTCCAGAGTAGTGTAAGTCCGTTGGCGAGCGTGTCTGGCTACCTACTGAGGCTCGGGGCAGGCAGGCCGCTGGTGGTGCCTGCTGCGTCTGCCTCGCCCCGCCCAGCCTCACTCCCCGCCCACCGCCACTCCCCCTCCGCCACCATCTCCCTCCTCCTCCTCCTCCTCTTCCACACCCCTCACGCCTCGCATCGCAGCCCTCCCCCCCACCTGCGGGTGAGCCAGGTGACCCCCCGCCCTGACCTGCACGTGTGGCGGCCTCGCTGCAGGTGTCGTGTCCTCCGCTGACCCACGCTATTGTACTCCGTGACCCGAGGTGACCCCGTTCACAGCTATGCATTATCCCACATCACAAGAGCCGCAGCTGCTACACTCACCCGCCACTTTACCTGTCAAGGGGTCCAGGTCATTAGGCAACTCTTGTTAATGTGATTGTATCCCTGGCATGATGGGGAGATAGGGAGAGGTCTCTTCCTTCTTTCGTCATTTCATTCTTTATTTTCGTATTTTTTGCATGTGTTACGTTGG
>JAUUDW010189170.1:1645-12730 GCA_032361385.1 Panulirus guttatus | reverse complement strand
TGTGGCTGCAGTAAAAAAAGGTGTTTTGAAGGTGACGTGTTACCAGGTATGGGTCAAGTAACGAACAGTAGTGACGGCCGGTCGCCGTTGGAGGCGTTGTTGTGTGAGCCTCTGTGATGTTTCCCTCCGTCGGGTGTTTGCAATTTACAGCGATAGATATGGTACGGGCAAAACATACCCCTATCACAACTATCTTGGGCGATAAAAAAAAAGTAACTGGAAAAGAATGAAATTGATAAAATGATAAGAAAAGCATTACGTACCTAAGTACCAAGACCAACTGTCAGTATGTTGCATGGCAGCTATCAACACCAGAAAAGATACCAAGAGTGTAACATCATGTAGCCACCAAATCAATTTTGCCGAACACAAACACCAGCATTGATGAAGTTCGTCAAAATGAATTTACAACACTTCATAAATTAACTCAAGTAGTATGACGCAAACTTAACAAAAGGGACAATGACATTTCCCGTTTCTTTGTCGGTGTAATACATTTAAAATGGTCAATTCCTGGTGAAGTCTTCGGAGGTCTTCACCCCAACAGCATTGCGTTGAACCCAGGCTGTTGAATTGGTCCGTCAGTCGACCAAGCTGTTGGAAGAAGCAGCCCTCAGGCCTATAAACCCCCACAGCCTGGCTGGTCTGGTACACTTTGTGGGTACTTTTCTATGCACTTTTACACTTCTCTACCGTGCATCCCATGCTGTTCCTGATGGTACTGTAGATGGCAAGGTGTTGAAGTCTTGCGCCTTGGATGTTTAAAGTGCTCTTCCCTTTTTGTGCATATTGCACCTTTGGATTTCAGAGGCAGAATCTTACGAAGAGTTCCACATGGGCCTAACGTGCCAGTTGGATATTAATTCCGAATATAGCTTGAAAATCATACCTTCTAGGATTTTCCAGATTCAGATGACATCTCTCCAGTCTGCTCTCCAGGGAGTAGAGAATCAGAGATTTTAGCACTTCGTAGTAACTTTGTTCCTCTACCACATTAATTTGGCATGTGAAAGAGAAAGGAAAACTTTCTAACTGAAGTAAAAGAAAATATATTATGAATGCGCTTTAAATAAAAGACTATCGACTTAAAAAAAATAGGGATTAAAGATTGACAGGAATGATACAGTAAAATCCTACTGTCACCTCGATGAAGTACGCCACATATAAATATACAAGCCTAGGTTATGATGGCAGGCAACGAATTGCCCAAGAAACGCACACTTAACCTCAGGATCAGAATCAGATACACGACTCGGAACAATTACCATAACAGCGTTGCATGGAGGAATACTGAGGGGCGATATCACTGGCAAGTAATGTGCTTACCTGGCGTCACGAGATAAGGTGATAAGAATGACACAAAAAAAGCAAAAGGGTCAGTACACATAATTAGTCTAGGATACAGCCTAACTGCCACCAGCAAACCCATAAGTCATACGATTCCATCCATAGGCAGTGGAATTAGTCAAGAAGCAACCTCTTTATTAATGCAAATGCAATTCGTTCTGAACTTAAATTTGTGTGGAAAGTGAAAAAATATAATAAAATAAAAGAAGCGTTAAGAGTAAAGGCCAATCTTCAATGTGATGCACTGGACCTTACCCCTGATTATAAAGTTACGATCCTTGGATATGATGACTTGGCCTCTGACCTGACCCTTAAAGGATCCGGTTAGGGATCAACCAATCATACCCGAGGATCGTATAGTCGTGGTCAATCCTACCGTCGTGCTCGGGCGGTTAAGAAGGGCACGTGTGAGTGAAATCTGAAGCTGTATGTACGTGATCCAAAAAGGAAAAGCCAATATGTGACGTAAGACACACAAACTTACGTTTAAACAGATGAACTGCGATTGTTAATGCACACGCAATAGGTCACGTATCCCTCCTACTTGTATGTCACCTGATATCATGAACACGTGCAAACATATTACAGGTATTTCACTCTGGCCTATCCGTTTTCTTGCCTATTTGTACATATTTTGGCATCCCATACAGGAAGTTTTAAACCGCTCAGACAATAAATGTCTCAGTAACTCTGGCTATTCCTCCAGAGAACGATCCCACAAGTTCGCCGCCATGTTTATTTACTACAAAGTAAACAAACAGTGGCGCTCCAAGTGGGGAGGGCTGTTAGTATTAGCTGGGAAGGGCTCAGCGTTCTTTCCAAGTAACCACATTATCTCCAAATCATCTACTGAAGTCTTTACAAATGGGAACGGCTGTACTAGTAATAGGATAGTAATTCTTAATTTTCTTTCGCCTTTCGGCTTTTGGGCTATCGACTGCCAAGGTCATTTAGGCCGTCAATGAACGTCATTTTCGTAAAAAAAAAATCCTAATAAGTGAAAAACCATTCACGCTCTCGCTTCTAGCACGGCCCTTGCAGAGTGGGGAATACAGGGATATCTGATATCAGCTGCGGCTGCGGCCCCTTGCAGTCGTCTCGATGGCTGGCATGACACTAACATAGGATCCCTCGGCCCCCCGGGTCCGCCATTCACGATTGCACTTCTACTATTAATCTCTCAAGTTACAGCAGTAATATCCCTTAAAGGCACTGCCAGTAGGGTTCGATTTACAGCTCTCCCGGAGAGGAAATTAATCTGATTAATTTCCCTCTACCGGAACCACAACCCCGACATTGTGTCCGTGATGCCAAATGACTTCCCGCCCGCCCGCCTCGTAAGTCACTGATTAAAGAGTCAAAAAACTCTAGCAATTCCCAGATTCTTCTCACAAGGAGTCGTAACTCTGGGCAGTTCCAATCCTGCTGCCTCTTGAGATGGTGTGCTAACGTCGCTGATCATCTGACTGATAGCTGGGCCAGGAGAAGGACACGCTGGACAGATGTATTGGAGGCAGTGGGAAGGGGACTACATAGAACGAAAGGAGGAAGGGACAATCGGAAAGGGCGATCGGCAACAATTTAGGAGAGGAAAGGGAAAGAAATGGACAGTGATACGGGGTAATGTGGAAAGGGGAAGTGAGAGCAGTAAATGTAGGGGAGAAGATATGACGCAGGCTTGGCAGAGAATGTGGGAACCCCTGTGGAAAAGTTGTAACCACGAGAAGAGCGGAAAGACTGCGAGAGGGTCTGTGAGAGGTACTGAGAGAAGACTGAGGGAGCATGGTAAAGATAGAGTAAGCTCAAGTCAACGTCAAAGTAGAAGGGAAAGGAGGAGAGAATGATGAGAGGGATGGAATACTAAATATGAAAGGGACGGTGGAGGCGAGGACGCAGTAATGCACACACCAAACAATGGAATCATCCAGCCGTAAAGCAAAGGCAATAGGGTTATCGAACAAAAAACTTCGGTCCTGAACTCAAGGATAAAGCACCAGCCAGTAAGGCAAGAAGAGACACGATATCAATAATATATATATTATGTACAGTAAGAAAGACACTTGAGTTAGGGCGAGTGTTTAGAAAAAGGAAGAGCAGGTCTTGTTGATTGGTTAGTTAAGGTTGTTTGGGTTTGATGCCTTAGGCTTTATCGACTGCCAGGGTCATGAAGGCCACGAACAAGTCAAATCACCCAACCGAAAATCTGTAACACCTTCTTCAGGTGTCGAGGTTAGTCCTAATACTACATACCCTCTCACCTTCCAAGCGGCCCTCGTTGGTCTCTCGATGGCGAAGCAACAGTCTCGTTGTTAAGATACTGAATCTTAAACCAAATTACAAGGGTATAAAGCGCCACTTAAGTGAATTTCAGGTCCAGGTGCACATCTTTCCCTACTACTACATGCATACCTACATGCCATATTACACTGTTGTGCTCAAGGGTGCAGCAGCCTGGTACTGTAGCATAACCTTCTCTGTAACCAGCTTCACACTGCGGGGCACGTTAGACACGGATCCATCCGCAGTAACTAATGACATTATTATACAAACATGCGGACACAGGTGTTTGTGGTCAGCGTCTTCTGTCTCTATACTGGGTGGATGTTTGTTTGGTTGGTTTGTTCACATAGGCCACACGCATAGTGAGAGTGTGTGCAGTCTTAGTGTTATCCTTAATACCTGAAGAAGGTGCTAAAGACTTTTACGGTCTGTGGTTTTAGCATGACGCTGACGGTCTTAATGTCCCTGGTAGTTGATACCTAACTAACCAACCTGGCTAGTTAGTTGGGCTGTTGCCCATCAACTGCCTGGGGAATTAAAGCCAAAAAGTCTTTAATATTTTCCTCAGGTGTTAGATAATTTCTAAGACTATATATACATTATCACTATGTATATGGCCCTTGCTGTCTCATTCAGTACTTATATCCTGTTAATGCATTACGAGAACATACTCGATGCATGCGTGTGTGTATATGTGTAGTATACGTTTATGATTATGTTTACATAATAAACACGTATCACATACAAGTAAACAGTTTGTTAACCGGCTTCTACCACATGGTTTTGTACAGTATGCGTGGATCAGAGACATGACTCTGTAACCATGGTGGTGGTCGGGTCAAAGGGAAGCAAGATCAACGCTCTCCCTCTAATGGGTGCGTGAAAACTTTTTCTCCTCGGGTCATCAACAATTTTCGAGGGATTACATGGGAGCCAGAGACATGTGGTAGATGTGGTGGTGGTGGTGGTGGGGGGTTGGGGGGTGGTGGGGGAGTATTTCAGAAGTGGGGAGGGTTCACAGTAGGGAGGGAACCCCCATCAAAAAATGCGTAGACGGACGAAACCATAAAGAAGGGGAACTCGAAAAGACCAGTCTAAAGTGACCGTTGCATACCTTGTGCTGTCGCGACTCTCAATGCTGCTGACGGCGTGGAGTGGAGTCTTGGCCCGCACCTCCTGGTGGGGCTCGTGGTCCAGCAGCACCTCCCTAGGAGATCCACGTTCTCGTCGGCTACCGCGGGAGGACCTCTTGGACTCGGAGCGAGTAATACCGTAGGTCTTCTCGGGTGTACCTGGCAGGGAGTCACCACTTTCACTCAGACACGTTCCCTCCAGGTCAAGTCTGTCCTCACTGTCTGTACGGTCGCACTGACCTTCCGGCGTATCGTCCTGGTCCAGGTCCTCTGTATCGTCGAGGGTGTCGTTTAAATCGTGGGTTAGTTCGAGCTCGTCACCGCTCTTGTTTGCCTCGGTCTCGGCCTCGACCCCGTGGTGGCCGTTGGTCAGCCTGGCCGAGCTGCGCCTCTTACTGGAGCGGCGCGAGCTGCGGTCAGCGCTGGGACTGTCGACGGTCTTGAGCGTGGGCGCCTCCCGCCGGGGGCTTGGCGTAAGGGGCGATGGCGGGGTGTCCCGGGCGCTGCGCGAAGAGTGCTGGCGCCGCGGGCTGGGCGACGTCCGGTTAGGCGTCGACGACCTGGATCGTGATCTGGCACGCGGGGCTTCCGAGGTGAGGTTTGGGACGCTGGTGACGTAGATGGGCGAGTTCTCGAGAACGCCGTTGACGTCGTCTCGCTGTTCGTGGGGGGGGGGTGGGGCGGGGGAGCGGCCGCCCGGGCTGGGCTGACCCCCGCTGTTGCCTACACTCACTACACTCTTGTGTGGCTCCAACTGAAAGGGAAGAAGACAAGAATCAGTCACTGACACTAGATACACCACAGAAAACGGTCATGGTCCAGCTACTGACAAGAACCCATGAGATATACGGAACATGGCATGTGTGTATTACTCTGCCTCCCCTGATGATACGTGGAGACCAATCTAGTCCCAGGGGCACAGGTCATAAACGTCCCTAAGGATATATCCCAAGAGCTTATCAAGATTGCTTCAGGTTTATGAAGCATCACTAGTAAACTTGCACCACAGCTTTTCCAACAATTATTTCCAAGATTCACGTGGTCATTGAACCTAATAAACCATCCAGCACAGCTCTTGACTTTGTCACTAGAACATATAATCGGATACAACCGAATAGAGAGAGGATAAAAGACTCGAAACGAGGCCAACTTTCTCTTTTACAAGACAAGGTTCCTGTCGGAAACTGTACTGAACTTTAACCCATAACAAGACGCTACATTATGACCAGCTGCCTTTCTATCAGGCTGATGGACGTCAACGCTTTTTACTGACGATTACCGGAGACACCGATACTTTTCCGCCCTTCCTTTTATCCAGGCTGGCCCCAGGCGCTGTGTCGACCCTTGTCTAGGGACATGAACACGCCTTTTAAGATGAAAGTCCTCTTATGAAGGGAAAGAGTTAGAGATCTTTGACCTGTAACCATTCTAAAGCACACTGGTAATTTACTACATATACAGGACTTCATAATCCATGGTACATGATCGAAATGAGAGTGCGGTATATCTTCAATAAACAAATTTGCCTCTAAAGGAAATTAAACCTCTTAAGCACGAAGTTACCATCCTTGAGCATGACGGTACGATCCCTATGCACGACGGAACGATCCTTACGCACAGGTTACGTTAGTTTAGCACGACGGTACACTTCTTGAGCATGACAGAACGATCCCTGAGCACGGCGGTACAGTCCTTAACCATGATGGTACGATCCCTACGCATGATGGTACGGTTCTTAAGCACGAACGGGACGCTCCGTAGGATATAATGGTATGACCTTTGACCTGACCCTCGATGGTCAGGTAAAGAAATTGGCCATCAATAACCTAAGGGTCTTATCGTGGCCCTCAAGGGACAACTGTGCTTCTACTGGCTGAGATAAGACTTTGAAAAGCAAAGACCCTGAAAGTGTTTTAGTGAATTCTACACGTACCAAGATCTCCCCTGGTGGTCACGCTCGTAACAAACATTGGTGAATACCTGGTGCAGTCTGCGGGGGTCCTCACCCCTGATGCTTCACTTCCTCAGCCCCGAAACTGATTTGCTACGCTTTCGAGGAGGCGCGTCTCCCTCCATGTGGGAAGGAGAGACATTATTTGCCTGTTCGCTGTGAGTTGCCGCTTTGCCTGGCTAACGTTCTTCTAAAAAATCTAGTCTTGTAGTTAACCTTAAATAGACCTTTATCATTTTCTATTACGTATTCCTAAATACTCATTACAATCACGTCTGCATAACACTATAAAGTTCTCATAATGAAAACTACAGTTACATACACATTCTTTTTTTTATCACTCCTTTCATACACACTAAGCCTAAGTTAGGAATTCAAGTCGGCCCCACTGATTTTATCCAAAGATCTTTTCCGTCTTTTAAAACATATTCTACTGCACTGGCAGCAGCAGTGATGCATAACAGCAAGTAGCTTACACAGCTGGTCTGATGTATATTAAATGCACAGCAAGCATAGCGTTTATATTTACGGCAACCACGATGCTTACCACTAACCACACTGCAATCCATACTACAAACCACCAGCCACACTACAACCACAATGCTAACAACCAACCACATTGCAACCATACTCTCATAACATGAACTCTACTAAAACTAAGATAAAAAAAGATGATCATAAAAAAGTCCATTTCCAGGGAATCGTCGCGATTCCATTTTCCAAATGCGCATTTGAGTACTGTCCCTGATCAGGTTTTCATAGGTTCGTCTTCCCCTAACCAAAACTTTTCACATAGCTCAGAACTTCGATCAGAAACCAATCAGAAGTTTAACATATATATATATACGGGCCCTGCAATCTTGCTGCCTTACCATGCAATCCCACTTTTTGTAACGAATATGTAGCGAGTAATTTGTAAATTTGTTTTATCGGTCAACTTTTTCCACATGATCTTACTCTCTATGCTCTTTTTAAGGGAATAATGGATATTACCAATCATTCTAATCATTATTTGCTTTTTATTTAGAAAACTATGGATAATGTTATTATTGTAATCAATAATCATAAATAAGCACGATTTTGATAATGTCCACTACCGTAACGAGAGGAGGCAAACGGAAGAAAGAATCTAATGGGGATTTATATGGAGGAGGAAATTTTTCTTGTACTTTTCTTCCTTCTTTTCTAAGGTGTTTCGCAGAAGTTTTCGTGTGTAACAGGAGAGAGAGGCTCTAATGGGGGAAGTGGCACGCAAGGCATCACTGCTGTGTTCTTTAGTCTTTTGTTCTGAGCGGTAGTGACCTGTGTTCAGAGGGAGTTCTCTCACCGACGTGAATGGACGTTAGATATAAAAGAATTCGACGACGTATGTGAGTTCCGAGTTATGTGTGGACTCGAGGCTCAAAGTAATAATTTCATAAACAGAAAACCATTAGTTAAGCAAGGTGCATTTCGAGTAACTCCTCCCTGTTTACGAGATCGGATGCTTCAAACCACTACGCCTCGAGCTGCAGCGCCAAGATTTTTTCTTTCTTTCGGCATTTGCGAGAGCATTGCTTTGTCGTCGAGCAGGACGATAACCTTTTCTCCTGCGCCAGGCCAGCAATGAGTCGTAGTCTGGCTTTCAAAGTGATCAAAACCTTCCCTGGATATCTTAGGCTAATATGTTTACATCCTGGAAGTCTGCAGTCATCTGACTCGAGAAGTGATCAGCACTGAATGAGCTGAGCCTAAGCTGTTGGTTGGTCGACTAAGATGTCGGAGGCCGCAACCCTCAGGCCCAAAAGCCCCCACAGCCAGGCTGTCTGGTACACATTGTAAGTACTTTTCCCATGCACTTTTAAACTTCTCTACCGTGCATCCCATGCTGTGTCTGATGACAGCAGGCATGGTGATGAAGAGGCTTGGCCCCAGAATGTTTGTGTATATCGCACCTTTGGATTTCAGAGGTAGTATTTTACAGTTTTCCACGCATGTCATGCCATAAGGATGTTATTTCCAGATATAGAATATGACATATCTCTTCTTCACTTCTCTGTCTCTCTATCATGAACTTCATTTCTATAGCCATAGGGTGGATGAAATGCAAAACAGACTTTCTGCTTCACTTTCGTTGGGAATCGAGTCTACACAACCAGGGTCTCCAGCCCACACCCCCGGCAGCAGAGATGCCGGCAAAGGGTAAGTTAGGCCGCTTAATCCCCTGCGGGCGGCCAGACATTGCTACCCTGCAACACAGCACAACTTTTACACTGCACAATATTAAACATTCATAACCGAATTAAAAGCATGAATCACAAATTAAATTTTCATGCGCTTTGGTTCTGTATTTTCCCCCCACGCGGCTTCTGCTTCATTAACTTTTAACACTCATACCGAAGTATGTATATTCTGTATCCTAAATTTCACAGATTTTGTTCTATACACTATCTCGCTGTTTTCACACAACAGATGTTATAACGAAGTCCGCCCTGTCCTCCGGTGGAGTCGCGATTCTTCGTAAAACGTTGGTTCTTGTAAAATCTGTAGCCGATACCTATGGTTGTCTTCCACATCGGTACTCATGCTCTTATATACCATGTCATGAGCCTTATACCTTAAAACGAGCGGCCATTAACAACTTTTAGCGTACGTAAGATAGGCGGGTTTGTAGTCTGATGGCGATGTGGGAGGTTGGGAGGCGAGTCGGTTGCTCTTTGCTGATGACGCGGCTCTGGTGGCAGACTTGATTGAGGAACAACTGACGAAAGAATTTTCATTACGGTACGCTAAAGCGTGGAAGGCTTGAGATCATGCTGCACGACGCCTGCTGCAAACACACACACACACACACACACACGATATCTAACCCACAATCGAATCTGCGAAACTGATTTGGCCGTGCGCGGTCCCATGGTGTTACTCTTCCCTAAATGAACGGCAACCAGTGCAGATACGCAGATAAACCTCGGAAAATAAAAAAAAATAGTAATATAAAAAAAATAGTAACATAGTATCAGAAAGTTGGATCTGTTTCAAGCTACACTTGAAATCTCAAAAATGCTGCCATAATGGTTCAAATATATGTCAAATCAAAATTGGGCTGTGACTGCTCAGAGCAATGACGTATCGGTCAAGAATGCGGCTGAGACTGTTCAAAGCAAAATTACAGTAGTTAAGAATAGACTGACACAGTCCAGAACAGTCACATCACTTAAGAATAGTCCACGAGTTTTCATGACAATGGTGCAGCAGTTAAGAATGACCCCAACCATTTCAAAGCAATGTTACGGCAGCTAAGAGTGACCCAAGACTGTTCAAAGCAAAGCTACATTAATAACGAACGCGCCAAGACCGTTCGCAGCAACGCAACAGCAGCTAAAAATACCTTTCGTGTACCCAATATTGATTCTGGCGACTTCTGTTCACCTCGATATCTGATCATGGGACTAAGCTAAATGTTGCTCCCCTGATTAACCTGACTGTTGGAGGCTGCGACCCGCAGGACTGCGTATACCCTCCGCAACTTGGGTGGTCAAATATCATTTCTAATGTCCACATTTGTCCTGTGAGTTTTTCTTACTCGGTCCAACGGATGGTCCGCTCTGTTTCTAATATCTTCCTGAGCAGCACGACGGTACGACCCCTGGGTACGATGGGCTGGTCTTTGACCTGACCCTTAAGAGTCAGGTCAAAGGTCACGACATCATACCGAATGGTAGTACGGTCGTGCTCAATGGTCACACCGTCGTGCTTAAAGGGTCGTACCACCGTGCTCAACAAGGTTTAAAGATAAAAAAGATAAAGCATTGCACAGCGCCTGGCCCAAGATACTTAAGCTGTATTTCCTTGATTTATCTACGGTAGAGAGCTATCCAAAGTAATTGCCACAGCCGTCTGAGCTGGGCCGAAATTGTCCGGTGGATCATCAGCGCTGGAGTTTGTGGAACGCCTTGGCGATGATGGTGGACACTAAGCGATGGAGCTTATGGAGCGCCCTGGCGATGACGGTGATTCACAACACTTGAGAACTGGCTGCCACTGTTCACAACAAAAACGATGCCTTGTATAAAACTGGGCCTATGCCTTTCGAAATAAAGCTACGGTAATTCCCAATGGACTGAAATTCCTCAGACCAAAGCTGTTACGAATGGGCCTAGTAAATACCTGGTGAAGTCATCGGTGGTCTTCATCTCCACAGCTATGCCCGGGCTGGGCCCAGGCTATTGGACTGGGTCGTTAATCGACCAAGGTGTTCGAAGCAGCAGCCCTCAGGCCCACATAGGCCCCACAGCCTGGCTGGTCTGGTCCACTTTGTAGGTACTTGTCCAATGCACTCTTGAACTTACTTCCCCACCACGCATCCGTTGCTGTTTGTGATGGTAGCTAGCAAGG